>JACCEG010000562.1:0-51319 GCA_014065205.1 Tuber brumale
ACCAAAGTGGTCATATGTGCGAAATCCCATGACCTCTAATGAGGTCATGTGCGAAACATAACATACCTATGACTCATAACTATGAGTCATGTGAAACCTTTCCTTGCTAAGCCACATTCGTGACACCATCTTCGGTAAAGAACAAATCCCATTAACCCTACGCTTGCCGCATCTCCCGAGAGGCGGTTACATTTTTTTAACTTCAGCAAGTTATCAAGATAGAAGGCATTCCAGGACCAAGTAAGGGCAAGGCCCCTGAGAAAGGTTCCCAACAGTGCACCAGGGATTCCAAAGGACGGTTCACAAAGACTCCAGCTTTGGAGCAGGCAGCAAGCAAACCAGCTGCTAGGCAGTTAGCCAGAGACGCTGCTGAATAATCGACAGTAGAATCATCACAACAACCACTGGAACTGCCAACTACTACCCCCGGAGGGTACCCAGAATCCCCCAGAAAGCCTACAGGTACACGAGTACCTCCAGCACCACCAAGTAACGATCCAAATATTCCTGATAGCGACAAAGGATCAGATGACATGGCTTCAGAAGCAGGACCCTCAGGGTCCGGAGCCCCAGCACCAGAAGTCCCAAGACCACCAACACCTAGGCCTAACCCAGCTGTTATGGCTAAACTCAGTATCAAAGTACCTTCGCCCAGTAAGTTTACTGGTGAAGGAGGCGACCTCAAACTAGAAGCGTTCGATAGATGGTATAATTCAGTACAATTATACCTACGGATCAAGAGACTGCGGACTAGCGAGGCCGGAAGAGGAAACTATTGGATCCTCAATACTGAAGGACGAGCTCAAGAAGCAGCTTTCCAAGCAGCTGAGTATTTCAGTGAAGACATGACCAGAGAAGACTTTGTTGGATTCCTACGAGAAAGATTCCAGTCTTCAAAACAGAAAGATGATACCTATCACAAGTTCCATGAAATCACACAAGTGTATAATGGCAAGATACAGAGAATATCAACTATAGCAACCGATATGCTAATGTTTCGATCACACCTACTTGCAAATACTATAAGTGACTATGCCTTCATTCAACAGTTCTTCAAAAGCATACATCCTAGACTACGGCAAGAAGCAGAATTACAGCATGCTGAAACTGACACTGCTATGGAAGTTATACAAAATGCGGAGAGCATAGATGCTACCCCAAAAAGCACTGGTGCTTATGGGAAGGAAAGGTTCGAAAAACCAGCAAAAGAATTCATTTCCAAACAAGAAAGATGGAAGAACAATCAGAAAACTAGCAACAAGCCCCCTCCAAACCTAGGGAACGAAAAGAAAAAGGTCTTTGCTATACCTGTAGAGGTAAAGGACATCTAGCAAGCGACTGTCCTAGCAAAGATGACAAGGGCAAAGGCAAGGGGAAGGCTAAGGTGAAGAAAGAAGTCACTTCTAACAGAATGGAACAAGAACAACTTGCGGAAGAGGTGTTTATCAATGGTATGGAAATAGAGGATAAAGAGGAAGACATCATCACAATGGCCGCTAGACTAACAAACGTCAAACCCCATGACACTCTTGAAGGCACGATGTACATCAATGGCAAAGAAGCCAGAGTCCTATTTGATACTGGATCAATAGGAGCAAACTTAATTAGCGCTACCTTCATGACCACGAATGGAATTCCTTATCAGGAATTAAAGACTCCGATCAGAATACACTTAGCTATGAAAGGATCACAATCCGAAGGTCATAAAGAATGTTCAGTCAACATATCAGCAGGAACGTTGAGTGCACCAGGAACTAGAATGGTGGTCGGGAACCTAGCGAAATACGATGCACTCATAGGAATGCCTTTTCTAGAACAACACCAAGCTCAAATCAAATGTGGCAAATTAGCGATCCGGTTTCCCAAACAGAATGTTTGAATCATTTGCACACCTACTAGTGGTATGATCCGAGCAGCAGTGACCAGTACTGAAGATGTCATGAGCCAACACGCAGAAGTATTTCACGATGAAATACCGGAAGATTTACCACCCCTAAGGAAGATCAATCATAAGATAGATCTGCAATCAGGGAACGAGCAGCGCTCATTACCCACTTATTCGATACCGGAATGATGGACAACCAACATGAGCATATGGCTAGGAGAAATGGAGAAAGCCGGAATTATCAAGCGACAAGCAGTTTCATCGGCAGCACCCATGTTTGCGCAAGAGAAAAAGGGCAAGAAACAAATGAGACCATTAGTAGACCTCACAGCGAGAAATGAGATCACTATCAAAGATGTTGAGACCATTCCAAACCAAACAATGATCCTGAATGCTCAAGGAAGAGCGAGATACCGAAGCAAAATTGATCTTAGTGATGCCTACTTCCAAACAAGAGTGGAACCAGAGGATGTGAGCAAAAATGCTTTCAAAATACCATTTGGATGTTTTGTCAGCAAAGTTATGCTACAAGGACATATGAATGCTCCAGGAACTTTCATCTGCATAATGTCCAATTTATTCGCCGACTACCTGGGATGGTTCATATGGGTGTATATTGATGATATACTCATATTTTCTGATACAGAGTCTGAACATTTGAAACATATATCCCTAATTTGTGACAAGCTCAAGGAGGCACGATTCTATGCAAGTAGGAAGAAATCAGGATTCTTCGCCACCAGCATAGAAGTATTAGGCCATGTTATCAATGACGAAGGGCGTTCACCAGCACTGGAAAAGATAGCGAAAATCGAAGAATGGACTACGCCACAGACTAAGAAACAGTTACAGGAATTTCTAGGAACGGTCAACTACATCACCGAGTTTTTGCCACACATTGCAGCTATTACATCACCCCTAACAGAACTCACCGGAGTTGCAGAATTTGTGTGGACAGCCACCCAAGACCAAGCCATGGATAATGTTAAGTGAGTTGTTTCACAATACGAGGTTATGAAACCACTACAATATAATTCGTCACTTCCAATATGGTTGATAACCGACGCATCCAACACAGGCATGGGAGCCTGGGCAGGACAAGGAGAAACACCAGAAAATGCCAGACCTGCTTCGCTTCATAGCAGGAAATTCTCTAATGCTCAAATGAATTATGGCACAACCGACAAGGAAGCCCTAGTGATAGTTGATGCACTGATGGCATTTTATCACATACTTGCAGGAAGCAAGTTTACTATTGTCACAGATCACCTACCTCTGACATACCTCTAGACAAACAGAACACCCACCAAAAAACAGCCACGATGGCGAGGGTTTATTGGGAAATACGATACTGAAATAGTGTACAGACCAGGAAAATGGAACTATTTAGCAGATGCTTTATCCCGTCTTTATGATGAGAACGATCATTACCCACATACTGTAAATGATCCTACATCAGAAGATGATTCACCTAATTCCTCACCTATTTCATCCTTTCTTTCTTACGAAGAATCTACTATTAAACATGAAATGTCTCGATTCGAAGCCCTCACAGTTGAGCACATCGGTGCTCACTCAGAATGCAGAAGTGACTGCAGCCTGGAGTAAGCACAACTAGATGCAAACGATTACCGAAATAGTGAGCCCCTAAACAGTTGGGGAGACCATCGAAGTTATACCAGTGGTAGGAGTGAGGAGGAACTTGAACATGCATCAATGCATTGGGCATTCTGCAACATACCCTTCTGCCCTGACCATGAGGAATTGAAACCAAAGACTAAAATCTACACCGGCTCCCCCTGCAGCAGCCCACCAGTTATCGAAACTCCACCTAACACCAATGATGATCACAGTGATAGAGATACCCATACACCACGCCCCCGCCTGGATATCTGAGCTATCAAAAAACGTGTCAAGACAGCTCTATGCTGTGGCACACCCTCTACCGAATATCAGACCTCCGAGTACCCTGAACACCACCACAACGAGCACCTCTCTGGAGGGCCCCTCGCGTCCCTGAGTGAGGTTCCGGTAGTGGAACCACCCTCCCTACCTCACGAGAAATGCGAGCTCTATAAAGTGTATGAAACACCAGAAGAGGAGGAGGAGGTAACGGTATCAGAACGAGTGGTGGACGAAAGAGATATCATCCAAGCAGGGGATGATATGAAGAATATTTGGAAGGAACAGATGGTTAAAGGATATAGAAACGACCCTATCTATCAGTTAGCAAAGGATTCCAACCTCGCTTCACGAAACGGAATGATGCAACATTACCGAATACGCAATGGTCTACTCTATGCTACTACGGGAGGACGAGAAGATTACCTTTACATTCCGAAGGGTCATGGAGTGAATGGAGAAACACTAATAGAACAGATGATAGAGGAGAGACATAATAAAGAACACGATAGTGCTAATCGAAACCTCCAGTATGCAACAGAATACATCTACTGGCCGGAGATGAGGACGGACTTCAAAGACTATGTCCAGCAATGAGACATATGTCAACTGAATCGGGAAAGGACTACAGGACCTACCGGCAACACCCTCACACTTCACTTTCCATCCAAGATATTTTCGAGCTACGCTATCGATTTCATGGGTCCATTCACTAAACTGAAAGGATATGATTCAGTATTAGTGGTAGTAGATAGAGCGGTTCGGTTCAGCTAGCTGATACCAACATCAGTAAACGCTACTGCGATTTTAACAATGCAATTACTCTGTCACCATATTTTCACCCCTCATGGAATACCTACATCGATTGTTAGTGATTCTGACCCTCGATTCAGCTCCCGGTTTTGGAAACAAACCTTGCAGAGGATAGGAGTTGAATACATTATGGCTACGCCGGGCTACCACCAGACCAATGGACAAGAAGAAAGAAAGATTCGAGAATTGAAAACAGTATTAAAGAATGTTGTTAATGCTCGCCAGTCCAACTCGCTTACCTCCCTCCCTGAAGTGACAGCTTACTCCAATGCAGGTCACTCCGATACTATTGGAATGTCTCCATACAAGGCTGTGTATGGATGAGAATACCAACTGCTCGATACCTATAAAGTCAATGCTACAACAGTATCCGCATCCGATGATTACTGCAATTGACACCAGGAGATCAGAAATGCGGCATACCAAGCGTTACGGTTGGCTAAAGCAAGGTCAAACAGAGTGGCAATTAAGAGGAGGAACTCACACAAACCTTTCAAGATTGGGGAAAGAATTATGATTTTTGGGGACCAGTCTTTGACGGAATTTGGCAGATCTCGGAAATTGCAGCCACGCTGGCGAGGCCCTTTTACAGTACTTGAATTTGACGACCACACTCAGAACTATACGGTTAGCATAGATGCTAGAATGTACCGAAGGAAGAAACGAATTTTCTACTGTTCAGTAGTCAAACCTTACCACCCTAATGACGATTTCCGATTTCCAGGACGAGCATTTGCAAAGCGGCACCCATTCTCATCAACGAAGAACAGGAATGGAAAGTTCAATCGGTTATTGATTACAGAGAAGGACATGGAAAAGGACAGTTCTTGGTTAGTTGGAAAGGATACCCAGCAAGCGAGAATAGTTGGGAACCGGTGGAAGGATTAGAACATGCAATGGATTTAGTTCAGGCATGGTGGACAGATAACATGCCAAGAGATGAGTTTCCTACTGTATTTTCTGGGTTTATTCCTATGTGTTATTCTCCTACTAAGGATGGTTTTGAAAGCTATCAAAATGTTCCCCCGGTTGATAGAGGTTTTTGGGATCCTTACTTGAATTCTGATTATTATGGCGAGGATTAGGAATTTTCTTATTATGTTTTGAAATAAGGGTTTTATTTTGTTTTCGGGGTGTAACCGGTACTGGTTACTGGTTTAGGATTTTATGTATCAGTTGATACTGCGTGAGTTTCGAATTTGTTTCAGGAAACGAGGTGTGCCTCTAGCCTGATAGTATAGGGTTTGATACTCTATATGTTTTATGTTTGGTTTCGAGTATCGGTTTGATACTCAATATGTTTTATGTTTGGTTTCGAGTATCGGTTTGATACTTTATATGTTTTATGTTTGGTTTCAACACTCCCGTTTTGGAATCTTATATGTTATGGGAACAAGGCTCCCGGTAGCCTATGAAGTGTATTTAAGAACAGCTATTCTTTTCGTTAGAAGGAGTAGACTTTGACAGACAGAGTTTTGAATGTACTTGGTTGAACAGTTACTCTCTTCAGTTCGCTTCAAGAATCTTTAGTTTTGAGAACTACCAAACATCTCAGAGACTTCAGTAGTTGCGATATAGTAAGAAGTCTATGCAACAACTTCCATTAAAAGCCTCCGGACTTTGCTTCGCTAGTTACCATCTTCGGTAACGAATAAAGCCCGTTAACACTACGATTACCGCATCTCCCGCGAGGCAGTTACAGATGGTTTCAATAATTGTAATTGTCTTGCAGTTTTCCTGGCTGGCTGTATAGAGTTTTTTTATTTCAGTTGGAACTACCACTATTTTACCAGTAGGATATCCAATTAGTACACCAAATTCATCCATGTTGAAGAAATATTTAGCATTGTTGATGCCATATTTCGACAGTGTTAGGAGTAATAGACTTGAGTATAGCAAATCTGCTAAGCCTGTATAATCAAATAAAGAATTTTGTCTAGGAAGGCTCATAAAGAAACTCTATTCGCTAAAACTACTAAGAGTATAAAGTATGTGTGAGTAGAATTCGATTTATCAGTAATAACTTGTTATATTGATAAGCTCTGTTCTCCGTTACTTGATGATTCTAATAGCATGGGAGGAACTCATATATTTATATTCCGCACGAGTTGCCGCACTCCATACATCTAGTCTCTATAAAAATCAAGTATATAACTATTTTACCTCGGTCAGTTTTTTAACAAACAAGTGTGAATACTCTTAGACTATTGTAATGAAATCCTATTGTTTTCAACTATTGTAACTAGCTTGATGTTAGTTTTGCCTACTAAGAGTTTACCTAGTAGCACATATCTTTCCTATTGTTACCTATTTGGGTACTCATTAGTGGTTTTCTTATTTGTACCCTTCGCTATATTACTACCCAATTGGGTATCTCCTTATGCTACTGTTACTACTGGATTAGTACTTTAGTAGCAATTGCTTGTTTTAACTTGTTTGGATTTCATTACTTGTTTTGTTAGTTTTATCCTGTTGCTTTAAGTCCTCTGCTTTAGAACTTCGCTTGCTTTACCTTTCGCTACTTTAATAGCATTGTTGTATTATTTCCTTTAACGGGATATTATCATTATGTTTACTAGCTACAATCTTTTGTATTTAAAAGGTGCCTATAATTCCTTAAGGATTTAGTCTCTCAAGCCTGACAGGAATACTCTTCTGAATATACTACAAGTTGAATGGTCACTCTATCTTTCCCTCAGCGTTACTATCTTCTTTGAAGAATACCCATCGACGCTTCTCCCCCTATCCTAATAGTATCTGGGAATCTCTCCGAGATTCTCGAGATGCTTATAAGTAGGTTATAACCCTGCAGGATTTCTAACAACAAACATCGCTTCCTTGTACCACGGCTGCTTGCATGCTCACAAACTTGAAGTACTGTAGAGAAGTGCCTGTGAGCTCAAAAATAATTTCATGCTCAACAATAAATGTCTAATAAATAGATTTTCATGAATAAATATTTTCTAGATTTACCTTATGAATTGCATAGTCCTTCTACGCCATTGAAGGCAACTGTTAAATTAGCTTGTACTATGATAAACTTGTATTAAATAAGATCAAATAACAATAAACCTTTGCCAATGATACTATGTAAAACCTTTAAGTTTGCCATTCAAGCTGGATCATACCAAACCTCCGCCATTATAGTCTATACTTTCAGGCAGTTTTCCTATTGTAGTTTATTCAATCATAAACCATGGTTAAATCAGTTAGACTTTAAAAATCTCCTATATAACTGCGTATTTAAATTGTAAAAGTATCCAATACTATCACTATAAACCAGTTCCAAATCTTCTATCCAAACTGAAACAATACCCCCTTCAATCCTACAAGTAAAATATGCAACAACAAAATAGATCCAAGTTGAATGAGCCTTATAAAGCAGTTGAGTCTCAAATACTAGAAGCAATTGAGGTTTTAAAATCATGTAATATAACATTCCCTACTCGGGTAGTTAGTTCTTAGTGACAGGAAATGGTACTTATTTTAGCCTTCTAGTATGATAGCTCTTAGACATATGTCTACGTCGAAGATCTGCCAAGACCTATGCCTAGTTATCTTCAATGTTTATCGTACTCTTTCTCTCCTCCTACTCACGTTCGAGTAATTCATGTTCGTAAAGGCAATAAGATGATAAAGACCATAAATGTGTTTTGTATTCGTAATAGTGTATAATGATAAGTAATGAAAAATACTTAGAACAATGCGTGAAGAACTCCTATCTCCTAGGCCCTTGCTGGCCCCTTTTATAGTTGTTCTTCACCCCCTTGTCATGTGACCGAAGTGGTCACATGCATGAAACCCATGACCTCACATTGAGGTGATGTGCAAAACCATAAACTAATCGAAATACAACAAACAAGTCATGCGACCAAAGTGATCACATGCGCGAAACCCATGACCTCATACTGAGGTCATGTGCAAAACCATGAACTAATCAAAACATAACAAATGAGTTATGCGACCAAAGTAGTCACATGCGCGAAACCCATGATGTACCTATAACTCATAACTATGAGTCATGTGAAAACCTTTTCCTTGCTAAGCCACATTCCTGACATGTGAAGAGGAATCTCCAAATGTATGAGCTGCTGTCCGAGAATTCAATCTAACACCACAATGCTTACGTGCCCACTGGAATAGGCGAGACTTCAAAATGCAAAGAAAATCTGCCAATCAAAAGCTTCCTGAGGAGCAAAAACTTACAGTCTGCCAATACCTGAATCAACTTGATACAATTGGCACCTCAGCTCGGCTCCAGACTATTACCAGCTATGCTAACTGGATTCTTTTTAAGACATCTCTAGACAAATTGCTTCCAGCCTCAGTTGTGGGAGCCCATTTGGCACACAGGTTTCTAGAATGGCATCCTGAATACTATGTCCAGAAACAACACACATTTTAGGCATATGGTTACAGCCATGCTGGTACGGGCTAGTTAGTTAGCTTAGTGACTTAATTCATAAGGTCATGTGTTCGACTCTGGTCTCGAGAAGAATTAATTATTAATATATTGTCGCATAATGCGGGATTAATTCTATATTGAACTACTTGATAAGTTAGTATCACGGAAAGGTGATTTATGCAGAATGCTTACAGTGAATCATTGCGCGATTAATCCTAATAGATAAAGCAGATGAACTGTGAGATAAAAGTTGAACAAGTCAAATCGGTCGGTGTTGCATTGAGTTATAAACCAGAATTTTTTTAGGTTGATGATAGTTGCTGATAACGTGCTCCGATATGATTGGTATGATAATATATTGACAGATAAGGACACTTACTTATACATGACAATTGGAACAAGTAAGATGAAGTTAGCCACTACACTAGAGTAAGATGTAATGTATAATTTCCCGCAGCAATACTCTGGCAATCGAGAGTAGACAACTACTCACTGACGGGGTAACCTAACACGTGGGAATATGAGTGGGGGTTATTACTGATAAATCAGATTCTACGCACACATACTTTATACTGTTAGTAGTTTTAGCGAACAGAGTTTCTTTACAAGCCTTCCAAGACAAAATTCTGCATTTGATTACACCGGTTTAATGGACTTACTATGCTCTAGTCTGTTACCTCTAACAGTATAATCAATGCAGACAGCAAGAATACACATGATCTAGAATCGATTTTAAACTAGTTCACTCATTACCATGATATTTGTCAGAAATACAACATTCAGCCTGACAATCAATATAATTTTGATAAGATAGGCTTTCGGATTGGAATTAGATGGAACCCATAGATTGTTACCAGAGATCTAAACAAATAGGCATATCTTGGTAGCTTGACAAGTCCTGAGCTTATAACAGTTTGTGAGACTATAAGTGCTAATGGGGTTGTACTATCACCAATGATAATTCTCTCAGCAATTATTCACCAAGAATACTGGTACACCGAAACAGAGATACCTGATGATTACTACCTTGCAGTATTGGATACTGGGTACTCAAATGACCACTTGACTATGAGGTGGCTTAAATATTATGAACTGTTTTCATCTAAGGAACAAACTGGTACTTATCAACTTTTTCTTTCAGATGGATACGGCTCACATTGTGCCAGAGAATTTATTGAGTACTGTGATGAGCACAAGATAATTCTATTTTCTTTACCTCCACATACGAGCCACCTATTACAACCACTTGACATAGTAGTATTTCAACCCTATAAACAATATTATACTGAAGCTATTGAAGCTGCTAGACGAACAGGATGTACAGATTTTGACAAAGTCGATTTCTTAACTGCAATCGAGTCTATCCAGCAACAAACATTTAAGACCACCATGATTCAATCTGCCTTTTGTATGACAGGTCTTGTCCCGTACAATCCAAATGTAGTATTGACCAAGCTACGCAAAACTTGAGTGGTTCAGTCATGACCAACTACACCTTCTGATTCACTATGAGAATTACCTCAAACTCCATTAACCTTATGCACTCTCAAACAAGATGGAACTGAGTTACAAAAGGCGACTCTCAAGTTATCTCCATCTTATCAACAAAAACTAAAATCTGTACTAAAAGGTGGTATGGTCCAAGCAATATTGGGGCAGAAGGCTATTGAAGATTTGGCAAATACCAAAGCAGCACAGAAGATGCGGGCTGCAAGAAAAAAGTCTTGCCGGCATGTTCAAAAGGGTGGTGTTCTTTATACTCTCAAGGCATGGCATATGGTAAAGGAAAAGGAAGAAGCAGAGCTAGAGAGAGTGGAGATAGCACTACGCCATGCACAGGATGCAATGAAAAAGGCAGCGAGTGCCAAACACAAGCCTTTTCTTAAAGAGATAAAAGCTGAATGGAAACAGATGGTAGATTTGAGAATAAAGCGAAAGAGGATAATGAAGGCTTTGTGTGTGGAGATTAGGACGAAAGGACATGAACGCCGCTCTAAGAGAGAGATTATAACTGTTGTTTCTCTTCAAATTAATAAAATTAAAATTATTGGACATTTATTGTTGAGCATGAAATTATTGTTGAGCTGGCAGGCACTCCTCTGGAGTGCCCCAGGTTTGTGAGCGTGCGAGCAACCGGGGGTTGTGGCTGGTGAGCCACAACCTTGGCACGAGTTCGGTAGGTGGGGAGGTTCGCTTGTTCCCCCTTTGCACAATGTCTACGAAGGTACAGCGTATAAGTTTTGTAGATTTTGCTAGCAGGGGTTTGCTGCCAGCAGGGGGGGCAAGTGCAATAAATCAGGTATAGTGGCTCGGCATACATGCCAAGGGCCTCAGGAAACAACTGAAATGGAAGTCATAGATGTGTATTTTGTTTGAATGAAAATTTATCTAATATTTCGTGAAGAGGCCATTGGCCTCAATAACCGCCTGACACCGGGAAGGCATACTTTCGACCAGCTCTCTGAACTCATGCTGCCCAACCATCCTCCAAGCTTCCTTGACTGCATCCCATAATCGATCGTATGACATTCTCAAGAAAATTATCTTGCAGATAATTTTTCATAATATGCCATACTTTCTCGATAGGATTCAAGTCAGTAGAGAAAGGTGGCCAATAGATAACCTCAATTCCTCTCTCCTGAAGCTCAGTAGTAGTATTTCCTGCTGCATGTCCTGGGACCCCATCCTGCATAAGGTTTAAATAAATTCCATCACGCCAACACAATTCCATATACCCATGAATTACTGGCACAGTATGTGCACAGTAGCTTTCTGAGTTTATAGACCCCCAATCCTTTTCCCAAAATATCCCAGGACCTTGTATATCACTGTGAAAACAACCCCAAAACATCCATACCCATTTTCTTTGATGCTTTTCTACTATACATGTTGGATCCCACTCCTCCCCAGACCTCCTCGTAACCCAAGTCCTTGTATGCCGCCCACCCGTTATCCATGTTTCATCCATCTACAAGATGGAATTCCACTGCTCACCGGTCCAGCCCACATGCTCCTCAGCCCATTGGAGTCTTATAATACGGTTTCGTTCCGTGATCGGTGGTTTTCACATGGAGAGGCATCGGTGGAACCCTTCCCTCATCAATGCTGCTCGAATAGCAGTTCTCCCAACTCCAAAATCTAGCTCCACTGCTAGCTGCTCGTAAGAAAGACGTCTATTCCTTGCTGACAAGCAAACATAGGCGACCAGATCCTCAACCTGTGCTTCAGTAAGCACATGAGGCCGACCAGAACGCTTTTTGGGAGTCGCTGGGCATGCATTATTGGAAGAGCATGCATAGCCAATTTGGCGAAGAGAGAACCCAGTGTGTTCCTGGATTCGAGCATATTTCCAGCTGATAGCACGTAGCAGTTGACAATCTTGACGCTGATCGCGGGTTAAATGGAACCCTTTCGGCGGTGGTGGGGGTGAGGGGGTCGCCGGCTCGGACATATCTCTTTGTTTGTATATGGTTAAGGCCCCTTGCGGTGAACTTGCCAATAAACCTCTCTGACCCCGGGGATTTTCTCTGTGTTTGCTCAGCATTTGCTTGAATTGAAGGAGTTGTGAAAAATCTTCACTCACACAAGCAGCCAAGCCACCATACCGGATTTGCTGCACTTATTCCAGCCTGCAGTACATCCCTGCTAGCAAAATCTACAAAACTTATACGCTGTACCTCCGTACCTCTCCCATACGTACTCCCATACTAACAAGTGGGAGACATGCCTCCCACTATTCACAGCTACCACACCTCCGGCTCTCCCGGCCTCCTTCCGACCCTCCTCTCCGTCCACCGAATGCTTCAATCGTTTTGAGCAGCGACGGCTAAAGTAACGGTCGCACAGTATGGCCTTCGGTGAGTCCCGGTGGTAAGGTTCTCCCTTCGTACAACCTAGCTGACCAATGGTAAATCGGAGATGTAGAGCGCAATGGGGCCATCCACCGATCCTTCCGACTGTCACCACACATATCCATTCTCTATCAGGTGCCTCATCCCGCTTTCGTGTTTGGAGGCCGTAGCCGATCGGTATGCTTGCTATTGCTATTGTTATCGTTCTCCGCCGTCGCTCTGTCGTCCTTACCCGTAGCCGTTAGGAGGTCATCACCTGTAGCTGTCAGAAGATGGTCCTCGTCGTTGGAGAGTACGAGCGTCCGGTGGAAGCTAAGAGCGTGGGAAAGAGTTGTTCCTCGCTGGAAATCATGGAGGCCATCGGAAGGAAACCAGCTGGAAGTAGCTGATGCGTGAAGGCGAGGAAGCAGTAAGATTTTTTTCAGAGGGTCTTTCCACTGTTAGCCCAGGAATACGGAGGGAGAGGGAGACATGTGCGGAGGAGGATGGATATGTGCAGTTACTGGTGGAGGGGCCGGGAGTGATATTTGATTTCTTATATACACTCCTGCCCTTTCCCTTAGTTAGCCAAGTGCGAAATACATATCTTCCTTCCCTACCTAAAGATCTTATGCGATCGCCGTATCCTATCCTATTTCTAGCCGCTACTGTTCTATCATCACAAGATGCACAACCCGTTCCGGCACCACCAAGCGGGCCACCAATGGCCTTCTGTCCCTCCCCCTAAATCTGGGATGACCCCCCCGGCATACTCCCCAAGTTGTCGACAGGGCACCTAGGATACTAACAGAGCTTGCGGCCAGGGTAGGACCTAGCCCGTTAGAATAATTGGTCCACATGCTACGGTATTAGGCTCTAGGAGAGACTGCTAGACCCGGCCATTCTCTGGATCTCCGAGGGGGTGATGCCGCCCATCGCCCAGCTGTTGAGGTAGTTTGGCCACTGGCAGAGGGGTTACTGGAGGTCAATACCTCGATAGCCCTGTGGCATCACAGGGAGTCACTCGGTCTGGAGGATTGAGGGTTCAATTATCTGGTCCTGGGTAATAAAGGGTTGGGCCGCCTGAGGCCTTAGGCGGTTTCAGCGGTGGCAGACCTTGGACTATAGTGCGCTAGCTGCGGCACGTGATCAGAGCCTCCCGCCTCTACCAGACTATGGCAGTGGCCTGCGTCTGTCATCCGGATTCCGGGTAGGTCGAGGCCTTTTCCTCCAGTTTGTCACACCCTGTATCGGTGTTGACCATATCCCATAGTGGTGCAAAGCGCTCGCCTGTTGGAGGCCGGCCGCACACCCCTTATGAGTGTCGCCACGTCTCGAGTGGTGTTCGTAAGGACTCTCCCCCGGGCAATGAAATCACAGACCACCCTCTTGGATTATGTATTGACGTGTTCCCCCACCAGCATAGAGCTGAATGGAGCTATAGAATAGACCACAACCACCTCCCAATCCGGACGACGAGGACGAGAGCTGACACAGCTATTATGAGGAGTACGAGATGCGTGGTGACGATCACGACAACCAAGCTAACGGCACCAGCCGCAACGAAATCTGCATCAGTCGGGGTACCGCAGTAGTTGGGGTAGGCATGGATGTTGGTGTGTGCATCGGTGACCCGTGATATGGCCGTCTGCACAAAGCCAGTGATATGGAATGGCCGCACAAAGCCCCGATTAGGAAGCTAATAGCTATATATCAACAACTTCCTCCTCCCCCCCAAGTTCCTACATCTGATCAAATCCCCTGTTCAGATCGGCCGCCAACCCAATGCGAGAAATCACCCGTTTGTACTCAAGATTATAGAAGTTGAAAAGACATTTTCCACTGTTCCATGCCCCAAAAACCCATCCGCATTAGAGTCAAAAGGAAAACCTAGCTAGGAAAAGAAATGGAAGAAATGGAAAAAGATACCGGAAGACAAAAGGGAAACGCAGAAAACATCCTATTTCACTGCCGCCCCCCCCCCCCTCCTGTAGTTATAATCTTCATCCCGAGCGATGGGCATGCTTAACCCCGCGGGGGTTCTTCTATTCTCGCCCACACCATTGGTCCATGTCCTGCGATTCCATTATACGTGCTTCCTTGGCCGCCCCAAGGAATAGGGTTACCGGGGCGAGCATAGTAACTAGTATCATAGCTGGTCACACTTCCACTATGTCCGTAATAGGAGAATCTCCTGTCACCGTCGTCCTCATCCAGGTCTTTATTAATAAGGGCATATTCATCGTTAGAACTGAAGGCATCCTTGATGGTTCCCTCAATGCCATGTCCTGATGGGCTAGGTCTTCGAATGGGGAGACGCTTTGCTGGCGGAAATACCAAGTGGCATAGCCCGCGATCGCAGTAGTTCCAAACGATAAGAACCTGCATCAAGTTAATGAGAGGAAAAAATGGAACTGGGGAATGAATGCCGTGTAGGGTGAGAGGGTGTATACCAGGGAATCACACCGAGTCCGACGGCTGCTTGGTCTATCTTACAAGCTTCGGGGCCCCCACTGGCTCCGGCGGGAAACAATGCACATCCACCCCCCCTCTTGATCCCATACTTCCGCCCCTCTCCCTCCCCACCAGGATCCCGCCATTAGTGTAGCCAGCGACAGAAGGCTGCGAACCAGGGAATCTACTTCCAGTCAATTTCCCCTCGGGTGTAAGAAACGAGGAAACTAATATTAGCCCCAATAACCCAGTACGGGTGCGCAAACATTTTGGTCCTCTGAAACCGGAGTCACGTATACCAGCGCCGGAACTGCAAAGGAACACTACCACAGGTAAACGTCATCGTCACGACAGTCTGCAGGAACGCAGAAGGGTGGACGGGTGGACCAATACAAGCAGAGGACAGGGGGGCTCACCATTGTGAACATGTATTTTATCACACTACTCACTGGACCCTTCGCCACCATGCTTGCTATAACCACCCCTACTACCACCACGCTCCACCACGATTCCCGAGTATTATTTCGTTCCCCGAACCCTTTAGCCCTGCGACCACGTCACAGTCCAAACCGCACCGGCATTTGTACTGACTCCAGACTCTCCTTGTCGTGAGGCCCCGGAGACCCTGACCCGAGCGTTGGAGTGGATCGCGGTAGCGACATTGGGCGAGGCGGAGGCGGACCTATAGGCCGTTAAGGCTGGCCAGATCTGACGCCTTTCTAGGGATAGCAAATATGGGGGGGAGTCGGTCGTGGTAGTTGTATTTAAGGTGGTAGGCTCTAACGTGTGGGATGTGTTTATCGTATTCGGAGGAGTGAGAATGGGGATGGGCGGGTGCGTGATGAGGTGAGAGGGAGGGAGGATGGATGGATGGTCAAAACCTGAAACCCTTCCGGATACTGTTCGGGCTTGGCATTTGTCGGGTGAGTATAGTGGTCTAATATACTCGGGTGTGTCCTTAATAACCGGAAACTAAGGGTGGCAAAACAGGGGTTGGAGAGATCGGGAGATAAGGTTGTCTGGAAAGAATAAACACGTTGCCGAATATCATAAAAAGTGCTTGGTTGCACCGAGTGATTGGATATGATCACAGGTTGGAGTTTTAAGTTCCGGGACTTATAAGAGAGAACCAAATAGTAGAATAGAATTGCAGAAGATCTGAAAAGCCTTTAAGTATACTCATAGACTCAAAACAAACTCAAAATGAGGATACAAGATAAGAAATACTCAGATGACAGTACAGGGAGGATAATAAAGCAAAGGCAGCCGTATACTCGTATGACAGGAAAAACGAGAAAACGATTAACGAGAAAGCTATTTCTGCTGATCCCATACAAACTCTCAGAAGACAAGGGATATGTTTTCAGATCCTTAATGACCTATCTGAGTAATAATATCACAAAAGGAAATCATTAGTGGTTAAGAATAGGATAACTGATATCATAAAAAACCGTGAATATTTCTACATATACGACAGATTAGCATACAACTTACTGTGAATTTCTACCTTAGGTGTCTTACTGTAATATAGCCAGAAGCATGCAAGTAGTATTAAAACCATGTATCTCCACTATGTGAAGCACAAAGTGCTAAAATACGGTTCGGAATAGAGGATGTTAAGTTTTCAATCTCCTCGGGAGTGATGTTCTCCCATTGCTGCAGAATAATGCTATGAAGTGCAGAGGTGGCTGTCAGTCGTGGGCGTTGCTGCATAATACGTCGCTTTAACAAGCACCAAATGCCTTCGATCGGGCTCATATCAGGAGAGCTAGCAGGCCAAGGGAAAAGGTAGTCTGAAAGGCCAAGTTCCTCCATTGCAGTATGTGCAATACGAGACCGATGGGCAGGAGCATTATCTTGTTGAAAATAGATATAACCAGAATTAGTACATCCAGTTGAATGAAGAAACTCCTACCAAGGATGCAAAGTAGGCTGTATTATATGGTTAGCATAAGTTGAGCCATTAATGCATCCCCAATTTGGAGTATCCCAAACAACTAGGTGACTCTTTTGGTTTCTATAAATTGCTCCCCAAACCATGATTGTAGTACGACGTGGAAAGCGAGGAACAAGACAATCTTCCTCATATTCTTGACCAGGGTGACGAGTCACCCAAACAGTTCCACAGACCTCTCCAACTGAAAAGGCACACTCATCTGACCATATCACATCCATCCAGTCTATCGTACTCCAATCACAGAACCTTACTCTCCATTCAAGACGACGCTCCTTGCTGCTCGGAGAAAGGAAAGGCTTAACCCGTGCCACTCGCTGGTGATATCCAGCACTTTCAAATACCCTACGCAATGCCCTATGTCCTAGTTGTATTCCTTCTAACTCAGCAACTTGGGTGTAGGAAAGTCGCCGGTTATGGGAATTGGCAGTAGCTCGGGAAATAAGACGTAAATGGAGGTTATTGGAAATTGCTAGCTGCTGACCAGAACCTTGGCCAAAGCGTTGACCCCACTGTTGAGCAGTAAATAGGTTTTCTGAAGCTGGAGCTCGGTGGATTATCTGGTGCAACGATCCAAGTAGAATACCAAATCTGGCCCGCAGTTGTGGATAGGACCATTGAGCAAAATGCGGAAGTGCTTGGATAGTTTCATGGATTACACGATATGGTAGGTTCGCAGCAATACCCTCCAAGGTTCCTGAGAACTGGACGGCTTGTATCGCGGTCGATTGGTGGTTGGGTTGAGGTGGATCTTCTGGGTTTGGCTCTTCTTCGGTAGGTTCAAGGCTGATATTGGAAGTAGGCTGGTGGTGGGTGGCCTCGTGCCATTCAATATAGTCGTCAAAGTTCATCGTTTGGGTGAGATCAGAGTTCTCAGTACTCAGAGGTTCTGAAAGAGAAGCCATCTAAGCCGCTGGATTTTAGAACCAGCCTCTAGTGAGGCTGACTCTGCTGAAATATTGGCTTGGATAAGAGCAAGAGATTACAGTCAAAAAAAAAAAGAATGTATTTCCTCCTTCATGCAAAACGACCCGTGGTTTATTTTCTACTTTCCTCCTCAGTAACCGAGATATATGTGTCGTTATTCTATCTCTCAGCAAACAAGAATTTTGTCTTTTAGTTTTCTTTGACTTCATATCTCCTGACGATTCTCTCACTTCTCAGCCACTTACTCGCTTGACCATCATTTGTTTCACTTAGCTCTCCTGGTGACCTCTTTTTCCTTTTTCCCCTCTTCCACCAGCTACGGGTTTCTTGGCTGCTAATCCCTGGACAAGGTTTCCAAGTTATGTTGCTTTCTGGTTGCCATTGGTGCGGGACAGGGATACCAATATTTCCATTTTTTAAGGACACACGCGAGTACTCACCCAATAGTCTGCTGTCCCCTTTGGGTTAGCGCTCAGATTAGGTAAGCTCCATACCAAATCATAGCCTTGTCTTCCGTTGCGTCGGAATGTTCATGTAGGTTTCAATCAAGTTTATTATCTTGGTATCAACTGTGGATTGAGGGCCAGGGTAAGCGGGGTGGAGCCGCTAAGGTTTGTACTTTGTACTCTTGGGATCATAGTGAATTAGCAAGTTAAGAGATTGCCATTAGAGTGTTTTCCGAGCACCCTAAAGGGCAGTATCCACTTGAAATATCTTTCCATTTCCTGCTTTCTATAGGTCGCCCCCGGAAGCCCAGTCCGGCTCCGGGCACTCGCCCCGAGCAACCCGATATGGTACGTATACAAAATGTGCACCACTCCGCACACCCAGAGACCAATGACACCATTCAGCATCTGACCGCCTACCTGCACAGAATGTGACATGCAGCGAGAGAAAAGGAAGGAAAAGATGAAGGGCAAAGCAAGAAGTTTCATCCATGGGTACAGAAGTGTTCCCTCGCCCCACAACATATTTAGTCGGCCCTTCTGACGATAAACGTCTCAGTCAGGCAGCCCGGAATAATGTGCGATCATGGCATATCACTCGGTATCACGAAGACCTGTTGAGGCATGATGCGCAAAATAGTCAGCAGGTGAAGATAGTGTTTCCGTGTTGCTCTGCTTTTGCGAACATGTTGAAAATGCCAGTTAGATACCCATAGCTTGAAACTACGGTGGCTTGCGTATCTCTGGTATAAGGACGCGTAAGCGGTGAAAAGTTTTCACCTCAATGTTTCCCTTTTTCTTTCTTTCCTTCTCTCTAAGTCAATCCTCTCCACTCCATCCCTCCTGCATGCAGTTGTCCTCGCTTCTTTCTTGTCTCTATATACAATACAAGGTTCTCTCATCTTCATCAGAGCCATCTCCATCCACTGCGCAAAACCCTGCTTTCCATCATATCATAGGTATAAAGAAATCACCTTTGCTCTCTGCTGCACAAGATTCCCCCCCTTCCTCGCGTGGTGGATTACCATTGTTTCGTCTTGAGGGAGCTACTTTTTAGTATGAGTACAAAATGGGCCCATCGCGGAAAGGACACACTTATTGTTCTCCGACGTCTTTTTTCGTCCTAACGATTTCTAGGCTCGCGCCATTCTCTAGCTTGCATACTTTTGTTAGGCGAACTGTGGATATCCCGTTGAAATCGATGTAAAGAGTTCACCTTCTGCAGGTCGCTTGATTTCTTCTGGGATTGGACTGCATGTGCAATCTTGTCCGCCCAAATTATACTTTTCGTAGAGATTCTTCCCTTCTGCCTGTATTCGACAATCCCACGAGGGAGTTCCTCAGTCATCCGCAGGCGGCATTCCAATGGAAAGGTTTCCGATCAGGTTCCCCCTCTCCCTCTCGATCCCGCTGATCTCGTTTTTCTCGTTGGAGTTCCGCCTGGCTTACCTTTATCTCATCTCCAGTTCTTTTGCCAATTCCCATGGTTTCGTCGACATCCAGGGGGTGTTCTGAATGTTCTGCAAGTATCTTTTCAACATCCCCATCCGGTCTCCCTTCCACAGGCCACATGTTTCTTTCTCTAAATGCAAGGGGTTCGGGGTGACCCTGGTTGAATTATAAAATGTGGATCAATGGGTTTAAGTAAGTGAGCTCCCACCAATGGCATCTTCCTGGTCCAGAATGGCTCGCAATATGTCCTCGGGAATCCTCTCCATTCTGCTAACCATCTATTTAAACAAGGAACCTAGCATACTGGTCGTAGACTGCTCCTTTCGGGTCGCAAAGGCTTGGAAAAAACAGGCACTTGCAGTGCCTTATCCTCCAGCCTGATCACACGGCTTGTCAACTACCAGCAAACTGACATCGCGGCTTGTTGGCACGGGCTCTCTTTCTTCCCTCCCCGGATAATCCTCGTTACCTGGTAAGTTTCCCGCCGACCCCTAGATCTCCGTAGTGAAACTAGGCGCATTATCACCTTCACCTTCACCACTCCGTCATGCCAGCTTCTGAATTCTTTAGTTTGCATAAGCCATTTCCCCACAATTCCGACGGGGCGCTCTTGGATGTCCCGGTACCATAGCTTGGGCTATTGGGTGACAGCTAGACTAGGAGTTGAGACCAATCATTAGTATCAGTATAGTTATTCCACATTCATAGAGTTACCAGTGTTGCAGAAGTTGGGACTATCATTGGTGGTATATTGAGACATCCTCTGGTCTTTGCTGCCGGCATTATAGTAGAGGAGGAAGAGTTATTGGGTTTAGTCAGTCTGTGATATCCCTGGAAGCTGGACAAAAGTTGGGGTGTGCTGGTGTCAAAGCAACGTTGTAGATACCGGTAAAGTCTACCATACCGCTACTTTCATCGCGGGTGTAGGAAAAAGTGTAGCAATGTCTTAGCTGCCAACTAAATTTATATAGAAATTCTGAGAGCAACATCCGCCAGACACCCTAGTCTACATAGATTACATTTAAAATGTTTAAAGAGGATCTGTGTCCTGTTGCCCAACTGATTATATTGATGCTCAAGTGCAAGGAATTTTCTTTTGCTAGATCGAACCCCTGCCGACGCCGAGACACGATCTCGCACCCCCCAGTGAATTTCATTGGTTCAAAAATAGGGGGTGTCCAGTCGGCAAAACTGGGTAGACAATCATTGCCACATACTTCTTTCAAACAAGCGGGCTCGCCGGACTATCCACAAATTCCTCTTCGACCTCCGCAAAACTTTTGTCTTACCACCTCGACTGGGTCTATTCTAAGGGGTATTTAGTATTATACGCCCGAGAGATTTCTCGGCTACTTGATTACACCTGTTCTCAAGCCACCCCCACGATTACGTTCACGACAATCACCTACACCAACGATGTCTCTAAATCGGTCTTTCCCACGCAATGTCTCATTTTATGACGCTACCAATCCTGACGAGGTCCTTGGAGGGCTTGTCCAGAATGGGTCTATAACTGAGACAAACTTTCTTGACATGCTCGGAATCTTACCTGTCATTGGGGAGAGTCCGATACGTGTTCAAGAAAGGGAGTCGAGCCACATCGTATCCAGAACGGAAGTGCCCCTTCAAGTGGGAGTATACGATATTTATTGCGAAGGTATGTGCTACATTCCCCCCATTTACTCAGTGGCCTAATTGCTGATTTTGCCAGTCTCTATCCAAGTCAGTGATGAGCCTTGGGTACACCGGGTGATTTCTCATGCAATCTCTGGCAGAGAGGGTAACTTCCCGATTGATATCCGTAAGCGCGACAGAAAATGTGTTATTTCGGGAGTATCAAATCCTGAAATCCTTATCCAGTCCAATAACTAGGCCGGTTTCGAGGCGGCCCATGTCTTCCCCCTCAAACACGAAAGCTACTGGATTCAATCTAATTATGGAAGATGGATCACAGACATGGGCGATGCTGTTGGATCCTCCAAGATCAACTCACGTCAAAACGGGTTTCTTCTCCAGAGAAATGTGCACGCAATGTTCGACCGGTACCTCATCTCCGTTAACCCGGATGACGGCTACAAGGTAGTTGTGTTTGCCGTCGATATTTATGGCTACGATGGTAAAACTCTCGATCCCGTATGCCGAAATCCCGATGATCCACACCGAGTCTCCGACCACCTTCTAAGATGGCATTTCCGCCAATCCGTCCTTGCGAATATCAGAGGAGCAGGGGAATAGATCCTGGAGCACGACTTTCCACCCGGGACCGATAGTGTGGGTGAGGTCCTTGCCGGCCCATATGCATCAGAGAGATTGGGGTTGGAGATAGCCACTGGGTTGCGAGTGGTTTCCTAAGGCAACCGCTTCAATCTAAGAAAGATTAGTATAACTTAAGGGAATAGAAAGGAAGCTTTATAGTTTAGCTATCACTGTGGGGTGTGATGGTATGATCTTCGTGGCAAGAGAAATAGACCCTCTACTACCACTTAGTTATGCATGCAAACCCCTTGCGAGCCCCTAGAATCGCCGAACCCGCAAACCCGAGACAAATGAAGAGATTCCTTTTATGGTAGTTCTGCTTTGCCGGCGGGAAGCCATACATTCACCGTCCTTAGAAAGCATACGAAACACACAAGTGATAACCCACTACTCCGGGGGTAGGAAAACTGCTAACGAAGACTCGACCACCAACCACATATGAATTCTGTGAGCCTCATTCGCCAGGCTTTCCCACTCGAGCACTCTTGAAATCAACTATCAGATTATCAGCGGAAATCCGCCCGACAGCCCACGATAGGTTTAGTGTGACAGGTTAACGGAATCGCGAATACAAGTTAACGAGATGCAACAAGTCAAATGGGCCAGTATTATACCATATCAGGAAAACGGCAATTGTTCTCAGGAGGTTTTGACTCAGAATCCGGAGATTTCATGGCGGCCAGAGATAGTGGATTTCAAGAGATTTTACTTTTAAAATGTTTGTTGATCTCCGTCTTGTTATGATACCCAACCGGGTGTTGGGGGTACTTGGAAGGGTATGAGACTTTACGATTAGGGCTGCATATGACGAATTTTGTTACCAAAAATCATAACATTTACGCCCTTTAGAGAAATGGTCTCCCAATTAGGTGTTAACACGTGATCGGCGGCGAATTTCATTAGTTGGGAAATAGGGATGCCGGGTAACGCTAGGATATATCATCAGTGCCACCCCACTTTCAAACAACCAAGCTTGCGAGATCACACTCCAGCCTTCTCTGAGCTCCGCAAAACTTTATCTCGCCCACCACGCCTATTCTAAGCGGTATTTGGCAACATACGCTGCGGAGATATCTCGACTTCTTTCCTCCGCCGGTTCTCAAGTCACTCCAAGGGTTACATTTACGACAATTACCAATACCAATGATGTCTCTAAATCGCTCTCTCCCACGCAATGTCTCATTTTATGACGCTACGAATCCTGACGAGGTTCTTGGAGGGCTTGTCCAGAATGGGTCTATAACTGAGGCAAACTTTCTTGACATGCTCGGAATCTTACTTGTCATTGGGGTGAGTCCAATACGTGTTCAAGAGAGGAGGTCGAGCCACATCGTATCCAGAACGGAAGTGCCCCTTCAAGTGGGAGTATACGATATTTATTGCGAAGGTATGTGCTACATTCCCCCCATTTACTAGGTGTCCTAATTGCTGATTTTGCCAGCCTCTATCCAAGTCAGTGATGAACCTTGGGTGCACCGGTTGATTTCTCATAAAATCGCTAGCGGAGAGAATAGTTTCCGTGATGACATCCGTAACCGCGACCGGAAATGTGTTATTTCGGGAATTTCGAATCCTGAAATCTCTATCCAGTCCAATAACTGGACCACTTTTGAGGCTGTCCATATCTTCCCTCCCGAGCGCTCAAGTCTTTGGATTCAGTATGACTATGGACGGTGGATCGCAGGCAAGGACGGCGCTACCGAATCCTCAAAGATCAACTCACCTGGAAACGGGCTTCTTCTCGAGTTAAATGTCCAGCAAATGTTCGATCAGTACCTCATCTCCGTTAACCCGGACGATGGTTACAAGGTAGTTGTGTTTTACCCCGATCTTTTTGGCTACGACGGTAAAACTCTTGATCCCGTGTGCCGAAACCCGGCCGATCCCCGCTCTGTGTCTGATGAGCTTCTAAGATGGCATTTCCGCCAATCAGTCCTCGCAAACGTCAGAGGAGCAGGGGAACCGATCTTCGAGCACGACTTTCCACCGGGGACCGATATGATGGGTGAGATCCTAGCTGGTCCTTATGCACGAGAGAGATTTGAGTTAGAGATAGCCGCTAGGTTGGAGGAGGTTGCATAAGGGCAGCTCTCTCGGCCCTGGGGGATTCTGCGGCTGACGATTTAATGATACTGGCCGCGCTATCGTTACATTTTCCACAGGCCGGGCAGTATCGCAACGGAGATTTTGCAAGTGAATAATCGTCAAGAACGGGAATATCAACTAGACGTGCTAATAAAAAATGCCATTCAATGGGGGGTTTTCTGGCTATATTTTCTCTCTTCACAGCCATATTTAGGCTAGCTATTGTCCTGTGGTTGGGGTTGTTGCTTTTGGGCGGGTAAGGGAAGGGTTTCTACAAAGTACTAGGGTTATCAAACCTTTCGCCTGTGTAAAAATGTGTGGCAAGCATTATAGCTGGAGGTTGCTTACCTGGGATTGTTTTTTGACTCTTTTCATGTGTTTTTTTTTTCCTTCTCTTTTTAATGTAGATATTCTGTGTGATTTCTGATACTGATTCTACTGTCACCTGGCTGCCAAGCTACCTACACCTGTTGCGCAAACTTATTCTTGTATCATACCTACCGTAGGTCTATAACCATGCCAAGGTTATTATGTCAACTTCTAAGAGTACCTAGGCCCTCGTACGCAAGCCCTCTCATATGTACAGATACCTTGACTGAAGTTCAACCTATCGCCTCACTTAAACCTGCATATAGCTCTCTATGCCTGGCGCTCGCTATGGTGTGGAATACACCATGATAGAAAAAAGCCTAAGATAGCGATGAAGGTTGAAGCTTTATCACGAAGTGTTAATTTTATCCGGCATTGCGACTCTTGGCTGAGTGGCCACAAGGGCTGCCGACTTTAGCATGGACAAAGAAGTAAAGAGGCTTTTTAAGCGCATGATTGCGCTTTACGCTTATATAAGGCGATCTGGCCAATCACGGTTTCGCAAATAGATTACGTAAGCATCCCAGACTTTGGTTTGAAAGCCCAACCTCTGGGAATTCTATTGGCTCACTCGCCAAGCCGCCCCAATTCAAATGTTTTTGAAATTGCAGAAAGAAACACCTCACACAAGCAGGTCGGTGTAGTATCCCTTGGACGGCGTGAAACAGTAAAATTCGCACCACACCCAGATTTGGCTACATTGAGGCAAGTTTGGTCAGAAACTCCAATTTTCGATCGCCTGAGTGCGCAAATGACTCAGCACTATTAACGAGTCGGGGAAGGATCAGCCAAATCTGGGTGTGGTGCGAATTTTACTGTTTCACGCCGTCCAAGGGATAGTAGTTTAATATACTCACTCGCACATCTGTCACCTACTTTAGGTTAGTGCACAGATTAGGTAAGCACCACCTCAGGAAAGGGACTCCCCTCCGTTCCGGGACAGTAGGAACCAGATTGCCAGGCCGTATCATACAAGGGTAGGGACCCATTAACCGGAACAGACAGGGATGCATTTGGCTGGTTAACCTCAAATGACTGTTCCATAACTTCTTGCCGGACCTTGTATATGTACTAGGGTGTGCGCAAAAGTCTGTCGAACTTTGTGTAACGCAAATTATGCAGCCAAACCGGCCATTTACGCTGATTTTTGGTGAAGGAAAAAAGTCTGTCGAACTCTTGGCACTGCAGCTGGAGCAAAATTGTGCTCTAAATGGTCAGGAAGGCATGGAGCCAACCAGAGGATGTTCGACGGACTTACCCTAGATACCCGGTACTGAGCAGTTAATCAGATCTGCGCAATCAGTTTGATCTCGTGGGACGATCTGATGATCAGATATCCCATGATCACATGTACCACTATAGGATTTTCCATCACAACTAGATTTTGCTTGTGAAATGCCAAGATGCCAAGCCAAAATGCGAAATTGTCATCCATTGTACCGGGGGTTGTGGGTAAGTCTGTCGAACTCTTGGCAGCGTTTACTATGTGATTTGGTGCCAAGAGTTCGACAGACTTTTTTCCAACCCCTAGTACTTTGAACTATTGCTATGCACTCGAGCGTAGATCGAGGGGCTGCTAGTATAGAGTACTGTACAGTACTCCCAATAATCCATCATCCACTATTGGTTAGCTCACGGATTACATAAGCACCACACCCAACCTCTACCATCACTCGAAATTGCCTCCACTATCACGGGATCTATAGAAACTAAAACGGCATGGTGCATGGGCTTCACACTACCGGTACACAAGCATGCCTGCTCGCACCTCGCCCTAACCAATTACCACCACCATTGGAGACCTTAGCCCGCCAGACTCTGGAAAATGAGCATTGCTCGCTCAACAGCCTGTCATCCATCTTAGGTTAGCGTTTTGAATGTATAAGCGCCACACAGAAATGGCAGTAAAGTTAAATTTGTCCGGTAATATTAAAAGAAGAGGGAATAGCGAAGGACCGACATGATTCCGGGATCTCGTTGTGTGGTGGGTCAGGATTTGGATTATAAATCGGGACCTCATCTTCCCTTTTTCCTGGATGTTCCTATGTGCGTGGAGAGCCGGCATAAGGGGGGCTGTTAGCGTTAGAGGTTCTGAGAGGAAGAGTGGAGTTGGTTCTGGAAGTTGCAGGAGTCCGATAGACCGACCAAGAGCATGATGGATTATTCTGAAACGCTGACTTTAGGGATTTATGGAGGAGATTCTTCAGGAATGTCTTTATTTTGTTATCCCTGGAGTCTGCAAAGGAATGGGGACACGCGTGGAGACACAGAAATAGGAGTGGTGATCGATGGGTGGATCAAGATGCGTAGATCATACTTTATTTATACACCCGCCTTTACCGTTAGTTTAGCTTAGTTGATGAACGAATAGAACAAAGTTGTTTATCATACCTCCCATATCCATCCAGACTTATTCACACGCCACCTAAGTTCCAAGCAGATTAACTTGAATACCGTCTACCGTTCCGTGATCAGCCTTCCACCTTTATCTACAGTTAATAACGGGTACTCCGATACGATATTTTTCACACGAACCCCCGTTTAGATTCTATTCGTTTGTTCGAGTGAGAATTTGTGTATCTTACTTGAAGTCGAAATTTTCCATCAGCCCCATTGACTACCATGCTGGTGAATCAAATTGTGTGATGTAGTAACGGCCTATGAATTTTAGCGCACCAGCCTATTTTTTGGCATGTTCGTTTCGCAAAAATTAGTACTATGTGTGGAAGCTAAATTGTAGTATCGGTCATTTACTGGATGATATATGCCTACTGGGAACTTCATCTGCCCCGGGGTACCTAGGTAATTACTTCCAGGTCGGTAGAAACTTAATTCAGTTAGGCATTTTAGACATAGCTGTAATCTGCACAGCAGCTACAACTCCATTTTTAACTATGATACTGCACCACCAATACCAGGGCACTCCAACGGGCACTCCAGATGTTATAATCATAATCCCCACACCAGGCGACTTATGCCAAACCAAACGAACCCCCCAGCCGCACTCCCCGCTCTCGGCAACGACCGTGGCCGCAATCTTGCCACAGCCATACCCACGCCAGAGGATACTGCAATACATTGCGCGCACGATACTGGCATCGCTGAGTCGGCGCCGAGCAATGAGGCTAGCAGGCATGGCCTATTTAATCCCTCTGCCTTTCCTCCTTCTCTCCTTCACCATCCTCCCTCATCCTCTCTTTCCTGCACAGCATCGAGAGGGAATCAACAACACACTCTTCTTCATTCTCCCTTTTCGTTTCTGGGACCGGCTTGTAAAGCCTTCCCAGTGACACTTGGCGTGCAGTCTGAGAAAGGTAAGGTTATTCTTTGCACGTTGGTTTGTTGGTTTGTTGGTTTGCTGGCGGAAATTCCGAAGGTAAGGTTGTTTGGCTGATGGGCGGGAGTTAACGTTTTATGATATCTGGCGATAGTTCTTGCTGCGCGCAAAACCACCTACGTACGGACCAGGTTTCCACGCTTAGCTGTATAGTGCTAGGATTCGGACATCACCTCTGACAATAAATTAGGTTGAAGCTCTCGGCATAAGCTTAGAATTCTCAGCGAATCACGGTTTCCCTTAGTCGTTGACCAAAAAAAACAAAGCACAACAGATAAGGTAAGTCACGGAGGCTGAATATCAATGTATTCGATTCTGTTGCTAACTGATAACAATGTGAAATCAGCAATGTCTTCACCCAAGAAAGGTTGTGAGGATTTTACCACGTCTCTTCCAGAGTCCGGCGTTCAGGAAATGTTTGGTCGCAGTGTTGTATTGGGGACACCAGGTCCCGATGGCAATGATATTCATCCCAATGGCGTGGAGCAAGGTGGCACTAGCGGTTCCACTCACGGGCAACAGGATGGCCACAACAAGGGCGGCTCCCCTACCGGTGGTATTTCTAGCTCCGCAAGTGTACCGCGTGCGCAGGTGCATCCTAGGACTACTGGGTCTGGAGTTACTGATAGGGATGTAAATGAGGAACCTTCCGGGCGCGATTCCGCTGGATCTGCGCGCCGCGGTAGAGATCCTCCATTGAGAAGTATTAGCCGCTATCGCCAGAGATCTCCTCCGGGAGATCCTGGTTATCTACGTGACCGGACTCCTTCCCCTGGCGACAGAGCTCGATATCTTAACCGCAATGATTGCTACCGCCCGACGTACAGCTCGCGTTCTCCTCGCCGCCGTGATCGGCGTGATGGGAAAAAACATCGCAATGACTCCAACTACCGCAATGGCCATTCCTCCCGGGACGGCTATGATGGAAAACTCTCGCACCGTAAACGGCGTGCCAGCACTAGGGGTCACCCTACGGGAGGTGGTAAAAAGGCTCGAGGAAGCCATCGCAGACGTTCCGATTCGAGAGGCCCTTACCCTCTGTACCCGGATTATTATCCGAAGAATCTGGATCATCCTGGCCGGCGCCGCAACTGTTCTAGAGAGCCTTATTCCCCCCGCGTACGTTCTCAAAAGGATTCTAGAGAATCTTATTCTCGCTATGATCGCTCACGCCGTTCCCGCTCCCCGGAGGATTCTAGAGACTCCTTCCGCCCGAACTCTCGCTACAAAGAGTAGATCGCCCAACGGAAGCCGGTGGAAGGCTGCTGGCGGAAGGGAAGGCGGTCTGGTTTATGGGTAGACGGTGGAGTATTTAAAATGCTATAAGTTATAACAAATGACGAGACGGGATGGTATGATACTGGGCTGGAGAGGTTATTTAAGGCGATAGGGGTAGTGCTGTTATTGTGAGGGAGGGATAGTAATGGGCGACGGGAATGGAACTGTGCAGGATGGAAAGGGTAAGGTAACTTATTTGGTTACGGGCTAGTGCATAAGTCATGCCTTGGCAGATGTAGTATAGTACCATACTCTTGTGAATGTATAGTAACGTCCCTAGAATCACGGCCCTTCCTCAAACTACGGAGGCCTATAAAAATAAAAAAACTGTGCTGAGCGGTGATATTCTTTGCCTCCAATATATCATTGGTCACCAAGCCGGGGACTTCTTGATTATCGGGGGTGCTTAGTTGTTTCCTGGAACTAAATCTCGTTGCAAGAACAACAAAAGTCAATCAGCTCCCAAACCCAAAAGACCAAGAGTTAGAATGTGAGCTGGGAAAAAAGTTTGCATCAAGGCTAAAACCCAGGTAGTATTCGTTATGTGCCTGTAGTTCTAAAAGGTGCTTTCGCCGCATAATTATTATATTAATATTCGAATAATACCAAACTGTACGGTAGCGGTTTATTGTAAACTAATATCATACAATACAAGAACGCGGTATCTTGCACCACAAAATCTGATGCCGGGTCATGGTGCTTTTCCAGTATGAGCCCCTGTTGTAGAAAGCGCTAATAAATTAAGTTTTCTTATAAAAGCAGATTTCTGACCGTCAACTTGCAGAGATTACTAGTGTGTATGGTTGGGCAAAAGAGATAACGGTGGGGTTTTGGTGGCTTATGAGGAGGATTGCGTAAATGGGAGCTCTACGGGGGAGAAGCCAAGTTGGATCCACAATATTCGTATCTCCAATGCCCCTAGCTTAATTGCTTATCTAAAAACATGGATTGGGCTATCTTTTCCTCCCCCCTGCGCCATGTGTACTCGAGTAGTATCCCCCCCCCTTCTTCCACCCCTATTAGGGCGTAAAAAGTTTTTCTATACTGGGCAGGCTAACGGCGTTTGGTGGGTTCACAACCAGTTACTGGGTCAAATTGTGTCGTATAGTATCATACATTACCATTCGGACCCAACATATCATCGAGTGACCTTCGACCATGTTCCCGTCCACACCCGCAAACTTCGTCTAAGCCAAGGGACTGTTTGGCGTTACGGTTTTGCATGGTTACCAACCATGGTTTGGCCAGAAAGCTTGTAAAGTAAACTGATCAATCATGACTCTTAAAATAGATTATATAAGCCAGTTTTCAGCCAAACTACCGTAATGGTTGGTAACTGCACAAAACCGTAAAGCCAAGCATCCCCTAAAAGATTGCAGGAGCCCCAGCACTAGTGCAGCATTCACACGAACAACAAACTATTCTATCTTAGGGCTATTACGACTTTATTCCTAGGTTATCCGATATTTGGAGCTATTATTATCTATCAATCTAGAGAATACATTAACCTGCCATTTAATCCATCCCTCTCTCTAACTCAGGCCGTAGCTCGGTGCCTCCAAAACTTACGCCTTGTGCACCTCGTGGTGAAGGTCCTGTCCAAGAGGTTGTTCCAGATAGGAGCATATTTTCGTGCTGGGATGCGGTCTGGTCGTAGTGTAATTTATCAGAATTTGATCCAAATGAAACCCAAGCTGGCCCTGTTCTGTGTTATGGTGAAGTGTTTGATCCTTGTGCGGTGCCAATAATCTGCTCTACTTGTGCGCTGAGAACTTTTCATGAGCGACTAGATAATTCCAATGTCGGAATTTATATATAGAAGAAACTGAACTCTGATGCACTGTATCATGCTGTACTACCGTGAGAATTTAAATAGAGGATAGTGTGCTACTGTAGAACGTCTGCATCTCGTTGCTCTTAGGTCTGTGGTTCGAGTCGAAGCACAAGACCGGCTGGAGACACAAGCGAGCACCGTTGCCAAGTGCGCGAGCATGCGACATTGCCGAGAACCGGTAATGTATACGGTGGTTGGGGTGCGATTAAAGGAGGGTTTGGTTGGCTTGGGGTTGGGCGGTATGCATGAAAGTTCCGGAGATAACCTATTTAGGTGTTATTAGTACTCAAGTATTAAATTTTGATTATTACTATTTTCTTTATGTCCCCGCTTTGCGCTTCTTATCCGTTTTGGGATAGTTCTCGAATGTACTGTAGCGGTTTGTTCCCCGGAACGTGCCTATTTTATATCATGCACTCGGGGGGTACGTTTACTCGAGTAGTCGGGCGACACCCATATATGGGAACAAGGTTTTTACATACAGGCAAATGTGTTTTGTGGCGTTTTTTGTATGATATGTGAGAAAAAAGTTGGGTGACACCCGGAATAGGCTGGGAGACACCCTGAATAGGCTAGTAAACTCTGAGATTTGTGCTTCAACGCCCCACTTACCCTTGTACCCTAGTACAGTACCGGTAATGTATAGAACTATACCTAAACAGATGCCACCGATTTTAACCAAATAAATATTTCCTTCTTAGAGAAATGAACCCCAGTTGGCAAGGAAATATACGGCAAGGCCCAAATGTCTGTGAAACCTTTCATCCCACAATGGACGTTTGAGCCAGCCATTTTGCGCTTGGGGCCATCAGGCCCTCTTATTTTGTCAGACGGGTAAATGCTCTTTACAGATGTAAAGATAGAAGAGAGTATAAGAACCTTTATTTAGAATTAGAGGGCGATCACAGAGGGAGGCTCAAAACACCTGGAGGCGCATCTCCATTTTTTCTTCCGGAAAAACATCCCAACGCTAATCTAATGGAGTTGAGAACGGTTAGGAAATCCCCTCCCTGCAGGAACTCTTGACGGATACCTCCTGAGAGATCACGGTTAACCACCAAGGCGCAGCCATTCCCCTTGCCACTGTGCTCCATTTCGTGGCTCCGGCCAGTACAGTTCTTCTCCCAACAGGGGTTCTAGCGATCGGCCACAATGCATTAGGGGTTTCGGAAATCACAATAACTACTAGTATTCTAGTAGCTACCACTATTGACACTAAGACAATAATAACCCGTGTGCTTAGATTAGAGCTCATACTGGCAGTGATTGTACGGGGGATGATAGCATGACTCTGGGAACCGCTTACAGACCTCTTCATCCACCAGGCCCTTTCTCTCCTAACAGACATCATTGTCCCCTCAATTTCGGACACCCGTTCTGGGAGATTTGTCCCCACTGTTCCCATTCTCGAAAGAATCCCAGAGAGGTCTCCTACTCGTTTGCATAAGCAGGATTCTTGAAAGCCATCCTCGGGTGATTACCGAGTTGAGCTGTCGTCCAGCGTCATGATCTCAGAGGTCCGAAGGTGGAAAGGTGACCCCATAGTCCCATAATATGTGCATGTACAGTGTTCAGCATCCTGAATCATTTGGGGTCCAATGTGGTGCTGGGGGGATGCTCAAGAGAATCGGGGAGGACGGGACGGTGGGGCACTGGCGGGAGGCCACCAGCGAGAGTAAAGGACGGTTTGGTTGGTCAGTGGGATACTAGTGTATCAAGGGAAAAAGGTAGGAGGCCCCGAAACCTAATAATAGCATCGCTGAGCTATTTCTATGTCTAATTAGAAATACCGTAAACTAGTATAGCAAGAAACAAGGAGAAGGGAATCCGTGAGGGGACTCCCTGGTGGGAGAACGGGGGAGATATCGAGAATTTAGAATTCTTCTCAATGCTTTGTACCATAACATAATAATATATCATAGAATATCTGATTAGGTGTTCTCAAGGAAAGTAAGATACTTGTTTCAGCTACAAATTCTGTAGCGCAGAGGATTCTCTAGGAATAGGGCAATGAAAATCTATCACTGATAGGGCAAGCATCCTTGCCCTGAAGGCGTTTGCCTTTCGTGCTCGTAACTTGAAATAGAATTGGCAGTAAACTTGAAGCCCTAACTCTTCATATTTTCACGATGCTAGAGCCCAGCATAATGTACGATGGAGAATTCTCTCAACAAACCAAGACTCATCGCTCAGGACTACTCCACCATCGTCACCAACCACCACCTCAAGTCCCCCCGCCATCGAAAAAAAAAGAAAAAAAAAGCCAAACCATAACCAAGAAAAGATGGGAGGAAATTCCCTTAAAACAAACGAAGTCACCAAATCCCCGAATTACATCACCGAAATTGGCATGGCCTCGGAACAGTACTACGAGCTTAAAGTTTACATCAAGTCCATTATTCTTCCCGGCGCTCCTGCTTTCGAGTGTAATCATCTTGGTGACAATGAGAGCAAGAAAGCTTACCACCAATGGTTCAATAACGCACTTGAGGAGATTGGGCCGAGGTTTTTCCCACAGGGAGGTAAAGGGCTGGTTTGGCCGGAGGATTACGCTGAGTATATCTATTCCTACCTCATTTTACTTCGTCCCATTGGTGGACTTTCCTAGGAGCTTTTAATGGGCTAAGATTGTTGCGATATAATAGAATTTACAAGGCTGTTCATGAGATTGTGCAAGTCTTGAGCATTGGCATCAGGAAGGATTACGAAAAAACCGATAATTTGGGCGTGGTTGAAAGGGAGACTGAAGATTGCGATGAGGTGGAGATGGTCCAGGATTATGAACTTTATGATGGAGAGTCTGCTAGCGATACTGATTTTGAGGAAAATGATGAGCCGGTCGATGTGGAAGTTGCGTGGGGTGAGAAGGAAGACCGGATGATTGTGATGGGCCAGAACTATAAAAACAGGCAGGCTATGGAAGAAGGGGTGGAAGCCGCTGCCATCGGGTTGGAAGACGTGCTTGGCTTGATGAAGGTATGTCCTCCAGTACCTTACATCATTATCTGCTGCATCTGTTAGAACTAACAACTATTTACTCAAGCCCGAGGTGTTTGCTCACTTCTCCAGTTTGGCTGAAGGATGTTTCGACTGGGACGAAGTTGTGGGCTCTATCAGCCCAGAGTCAGTACGTCATCTTGCCAAATTGGACCCAATGAGGTCTATCATTTCGGAATGTTGACGCTGAACTTTGGGTACAGATTGCCCACCTTCTCTCGTTGGTTTCCTAACTTGGTATCAAGGTTTCCCCACCTAGATTCAACGCTCGAGGTGTTACTCGAGTACCTCCTATCATTGAGTTAGCTACTGTTGCGGTGGACCTGAACAGGATCGGGAAACTGTACTAGTCTGGTTACTTCGAATGTTAGAGGTTCAATTTTCTTTTAGGCCCTGTTTGGCCAGCAAGTCTGTAAAAAAAAAAAAATCTGTTTTTCTTGAAAATGGCTTATAATCTAAACTGAAATAAAAATGCCATTTTTAAGAAATTTCGGTGTTCGGCAGGTCTTTTTTTATTTTTATCATTTCAGGGTTCAGAATGCTAGCAAAATTTAGGAAGAATTACGGCTAAACATTTCTTTCACTAATCTAGTGACTGCTTTTATTAATCTGTTACTCATATATTTTGCCTATATAGCTAGATTGAAATGGATGATCTCAAAAACATGCAGTACAAACATGAATTAAAATGGTGAATTGAATAGAAATTTGTAGTTTTCAAAAAGAATAGTTACTATTTATTTTGATTTTTACGAGTGGGAAAGATACACTAGAGCTGATTATCAAATTTGGAGCAAAAAAATTCAACCTTAAACCCTTATACCTAAAGCTTAAAATAAAATAAATATATAAAAAAAGCAATGAAAAAGAAAAAAAAGATTGCATTTCTCTTGCGCGCCAAACAGGGCCTTATTAAAATTTTATTGATGTTGTCATGGGGCCCTCCAGACGGGAGGTAATTCTAGTACTGTAGGTTACTGGCCGAGCAGTGTAGTATTTACTGGCGAAAGTTCGAACATCAAGAGAGAGGAGGCCACTGTTGAGGTGGCAGCGGAAATTGTATTTTTTTCCTTCAACTACATAATATCATAGTATGCACTCGTCATTTCCAAGAATACCTCCGCAAGCGAATATTTGGTGAGGACTCCCGCAGAATATCGGCTGACGGAAGCTTTCATGAGGTAAAGTACCTGTAGGGGTAGAATCATATATTGTAGGCATGGAAATAATGGTCCTATTCTGGGTAAAAATAAAAACCAACCTCCCCACCATTTGTATTTTAGGAAAGTATTAACCAGGCCTCGCAGCTGCCGCCACTGTAGCCAGAATTGGAGTTTCATCAGGGTATCGTACGTGCATTTTATAAAGAATATTGATGTATAATTCTAGCAGGTCTTGCGGTACAGTGTTCGCAATGTTAACAGACATCTCCCGCGAGTGGTCCTCATCACTCTTCGGAATAAAACAACAAGATAAATCCACGGAGATGCCTGATAGACGCAAGATTCTAGGAGATTCCGCAAATATTCCAGTCCCCCCAGGTTGTGCCCGGTATCGTCCTAGGTTCTTGATATCCTCACCTGTAGCGCGAGTGATGCCGTCAGTAATTTTTTTGAATTCTTCCTCCCCTTGTAGCTGGATAGCCACTGCGGGTGAACCAAGTTCTCACTTGATTTTGTGGTACGGCGGCTTGTAGCCGGGAGAGAGGACAGGTTTATCGGAAGTCTGTGATCCAGCGAGACGGGTTACTGGCTGGTGAGCAGAGCCAGAGTCACACCTTCATACTCGTCGAAGGCATCTAGAATACCGCACAAATTGCATCGCCTCCCCACCCTCCGCCGTAACCTTAACCAAAATACCCACAATGTCCTCTCCTCCTTCTTAAACCTCCTCCTTTCAAAATCTTCCTCAATATACCTGTAGAGGGTGCTTCTCTGCAAAAGAAAAGCCTGTGAAGTGTTCTGCAAAGATACCAGGATAATATATTTGATTGAACTGCAAAGAGCAAATGTTGCGTTCTTCTGTTCCTCGCTGTTGTCCTGAAAAAAGGCATAACAACCCATGTCCTCCGTCCGACTCTCCAGATGTGTTATAAAGCCATGATGGATTTTCAGTTCCTGTCCTCCGATACCCTGAGATCTGACGTTTTTTCCCTAACTAGACCTTATATAGTACTTTTGATGTTCAGTAGACTAGGTAAATGTCTCCTTGACTGGCTCGCAGACCCGATTCCGGTGTGACTAGTATCAGTCCGGGTTGCGCAGCCCCTCCGATTTCGGTCTATGAACCTTAGACGCCATAATCATAACCCCACCCCCCGTTACCGGCGAGCTATACCAGACCAAACCCACCTCCCGGCCAGCCCCCCGCCTACGGCGACGACGTGGCCGCAACCTTGCGGCAACCATACCCGCGCCAGAGGATACTGCAATACGCTGCGCGCATAATACTGGCATCGCTGAGTCGGCGCCGAGCAACGGGGGCTGCGGTAGCTTGCCAGGTGTCTCTTGTCCCTCCCTCTGCTTCCTCCCCTGCTTCCTCCCCCTGCTTCCCTCCTTCATCTGCTTCCTCCCTCTGCTTCCATCCTCCCTTGCTTCCTTCCACTATAGGGGAGAGACAGGCCCAACAGCAGACTTTCCTTTATCCTTCCTTTCGGCTCTCTACATTGGTTCGCAAAGTCTTCGCCCTAAGACTTGGTGTATTGTGCAAGCGTGCGAGAGATAGGTAAGATTATTCTTTGTTGGTTTTTTTGTTTTTCTAGCAATGATTCCGGAGTTAAGATTGTTTGGTCGATGGGTTGGAGCTAATGTCCTATGATATCGGTGGCGATAGTTCTCGCAACACCCATACCAGTTGTCATTTACTCACAGACCAAGCTTCTAAGCTTAGTCGTAGAGCGCGAGGACTCGGGCTTGATCTCGATACTAGGATAATAAATTAGATTGAGGATCTCGGCATATAAGTTTAAACTCTCGGCAGATAAGGATTCTCTTAGTTGCTCAAGAAACAAAATAAATCAATTTGATCAGGTGAGTTACCCAGAGTTGGAATCAACGCCTTCAGAACTGTAGGAGTAACGGAAAATCAGCATGCCTCCCCGCAAAAAGGGTGGGAGGAAACCCAGAACGCCTCTTGCAGGGTCTGGAGGACAGGAGAGGAGTGGTCGCGGTCGCACCTTGGAGCCCTTTAGTACTAGTGGTGGCGATGCTCATCCTAGCCGTTTGGCAAGAGGTGACGCTCACAGTTCAATTGACTGGGACCAAGGGACCGACAGTACGCATCGCACCCCCGGAATATCTGGTTCCGCGGGTGACAGCGAGCTCCCCAGTCTCTTTGATAGTAGAGGATTTGGTTCTGATCTCTCGGCTGTCCATGGTCTACGGGCTGAAGTTCCGGTTCTCAGTTCAGATCCCATGCTTTCTGGTTCCGCGGGCGATAGCGAGCCCCCCAGTCTCTTTGATAGTAGAGGATTTGGTTCTGATCTCCCAGCTGTCTATGGTCTGGGGGTTGAAGTTCCGGTTCTCAGTCTAGGTCCTACACTTTCTGGTTCCACGGGCGACAGCGAGCTCCCCAGTCTCTTTGATAGTAGAGGGTTTGGTTCTGATATCCCGGCTGTCCATAGTCTGAGGGTTGAAGTTCCGGTTTTCAGTCTAGGTCCCACGCTTCGCACTGAGGTAGCTGGCGAGAGACCTCAAGCCACTTTTTGGACAGAAAATGGAATAGCCGCCCCAACAGGTCTTCATGAATCGGAAGGTACTTCCTTTTTCCACGAGAGAATGATTGACGAGAGTGGGCCTATCGGTGGCCAGGATCCGTTTGATGAATCTGCTATTCATCCTGCCTTCCGGCAAAGACCTCTCCAGGCAGAATGGGATATTGAACCTAAGTTTGACATTCCCTCCCACTACTCGGGTCCATCCTACCGTGGCCCTGACCGCGAGCACTCACCCCTCCGCCGCGATCCGTTTAACACGCAGAAATATAATTGGGATTCTGATGATGACGATGACTATTCGCTTTCTGGCAGCCATCATGGCAGGCACTTGGGTCACGAATCGCTATCTCATACTAGCACCCACACCAGCAGTTTTTTCACAGGAGGTGACAACACAACTCGAGGAACCCCGGACTACCCTTTCTCTCACCCCCCCCGCCTCTATTCCCCAGGAGATCCTAGCGACTCCTTCCGTCTTACCTCTCACAATAGCGGTGATTTCCGGGGAAGCGATGCTGTGGCTCCTAGAACCTGCCGTCGGCCTTTCACTTCCCGACACCCTTTCCCCCCCGGGGGGGGCCATCACGGTACAATTGCGGACAATTATCGCTCGCACCATGCCCCTCCTTGGGGTCTCTCCCGTCGCTCTCGTTCCGCAAACAATCTTGGAAATCCCGTCAACCGCAGGACCCACGACCGAGAGCCACATACTAGGGAACCACCCGGGGGTGGCCCCATGATTCGGGGCAGTGGTCTTGGGGGTTCTGTGGATTCGGCGGTGGCGCTTCGCTTCCAGGATATGAGTTTCAGTCATCAGTCACCGTTGTGGTCCCCCGGGGATGATTGGGAGACCCCCAAAGGAACCGGACAGGACGGGACAGAGCCGCGTCCTCAATAAGCCAGATAACTACCAAGCCCTACCGACCGACCCTAGGCAGTGGAAACGATTATGAAGGACTGAAGAGAGTATCATAGTAGAATACTACTAGAGGGAGAGGGAGAGAGCAGTCAGATTAATTGAACTGGTGGTGGGTACATGTATATCAGGGGACTATAGAGGGTAACAAATAAGGGGAGGGATGGTATAGTATAATTAGGTTAAGTATTTAACCAAGGCACTGTACTAGTACTGAACAGTGCATAGGTGGTGTCTCGGCCAAACAAAACGCCGCCAGAATTATTATTATTCCTCTCTCCACAGAGATTAACAAGGGAAACTGCAATGAGTGATATTGATAATCTTGCCTCAAACATAGTGATCACCCTCCAGGAGTGAGCGCCCCCCCGAGGTTCGCTTCGTGTAGTGAACGCTTTCCCAAAACCCGACCTCGTTTCCGGCGCTCCGTGAATTATTAATCACTTTTCAACCCCAAGACTCACCCGAGGCATGGACATTTCTGCATTTCCAAAGACTTGAGTATCCATAGAAGGGATAAATTAGTCCATCGCCCAATTCTATTATCCCGCCCATAGGAGTTACGTCTGGGAGCATCGAAATTTCTTAAACCTCAGTGGAGGGTCTGGTCGAAGAAATTATTCACCACTAGGCATATTTTTGCGCTGAGATGTTTCTTTTTGGCCGGAGTGCAGTGTACTAGCACAGTACAGTACAGAAACCCTGCCCAAGACCAAATAAAGACACCCACCCTCTGCAATATCGTAGTTTGCCAGTTCACCCATTCAATCCAGTTTTGGAGGATTTTTGGGCACGAACTTAGCTGGGTCGCGTGGGTATATCATGTCTGGCATATCCCGGTGTATTGACCTGTGTTGCTCCAACGACAGCACAAGAGCTCTGGCCAAATTGAATTTTTTTCGGACTCCAGGGAGATATATGTAGGATAAGAGTTAAAAATAACTCCAAGTATCGGTAGAATTAAGAGGTATAAAGCATTCCCTCCCACGGAATTAGCGACCCCACAGACACACTAGTTCCACGTGAATAACCAAAGCTTCCAATTCATAACTACCACCATTAAGAGTGATATCTACTAACCTATCCTCTTGGACCTGTCCTATATCACCCCCACCCGAATCCCAATCCTTGCCCCCTGCTACCCAGAATTCCCAAAAACCGGGCAGTCCAGTCCATGCAGAACTTCTCACCATCTTACCACCCCCTTTATTCCCAGAGTATTCCCCTACACCATGATGTGGGCCAGTCCTCCGTGGGGGTTTCCCTATGCGCCGGCCCAAACCCGGACAGGACTACAGTTCCACCCCTTATTAGCTCCCGCCCCCTTCTTCTAGGCAACAGGATACCCATGATGAGCTGCATCCCCTCCCGCAATGTTCCGGCGCCGGCGTGATGCAAATATCTTCTCGCGATTCCGACCAGCTGGTGGAGATTTATGCGCTAGCTATTTCCTTCTTCTATGTGTGAAACAGGTGGGTACCGTACAGCCGGGTCCGCAAAGTTCTCATACCCCTCCAAGCCGTTAGAGGTTCTAGGTGGACGCAGGAAGATTGGAGTTGATTCTAGAAGCTGCGGGAGTCTTGTAGATAGCTTAGGAGCATGATAGATTGCTCCAGAGCTTTAGTGATTTACGGAGAAGATTCTATAGACATGTCTTTCTTTTGTTATCACAGAAGTGTGCGGAAGAGCGAGGACCGTGCGGAGACAGAGGTAGATGCGGTGACCTATGGAAGGAATAGGATGCCTTGATCATGCTTTATTTATACATTTTGCTCTACCGTTAGTTTAGTGGATGAAGCAGTGGCAGTTGGAGAGAACAAAGTGTCTTGCCATACCTTCCCAATTTTTTCCAGCGCACAGGTTCCAAGCAGATTCTCTCATGCTACCGTCTGCCGGTGCGAAACTGATCTCCCACCTTAGTCCACTCAAAGGCAAGTACTATTAGCCCTTTGAAACTCTTTGCTGGCCCTCTCTTTCTATTATCCAGGAAGAAGAGCAAATGGTAATAAATACTCGCAATACCCCCAGGGACACACCCAAAAACAATTATCTACGAGCCCCTTGTTCTGTTGTTGGCCCGTCCTGTTCCCGGGGTGTAAGGAAGTGTATGAGAGCTTTGCAGACGCGGCTATAGTCGCTGCTCTGGGAGTTTGTAAGTAGTATAGCATATTCCAAGGTGTAGCGAGCAACGTGCAGGTTTGAGCAACACAATAGGTCGAACTTCCTTCAGGATTGTAATAGCGGCTAGTATCTGTGAGTATGGACCCCTATGATGGCGCTCGCTACGTAGTAGAGAGTGGGTTACTCAGCGTTTGCCATTCCGCCGCTCTGGTGGGAAGTTGTGTATCTTGATTGACGCTGCAGTTTTCCGTCTCGGATGTTGCCTTCCTTGCGTACCCGCCCGACTGCCGTGCTGGTAAATTAAAGTGATCGTGCGATAGTGGTCATAGCGCAATCAATGCAGATCCGTTTTTGGAAAGTATTATAACAACCGCCAACTATTATAGTAAGGACTAGTGGCCTACTCTGCCAATTGGTTGAGAGCTTCTTCCAGGGTGCGCAAATAGTTCCAACGTCGGAATTTGCATACCTGAAGGCATACCGAAAGATACGGCTCAGCGAAAAACTTGGTTGCATGAGACCGCTATAACTTAGCAGAATAGCTATAGAGGGATAGACGATCTGAATCGACTGGCCGCTAAACGATTAAATGGAGGTAGTTCTAGGAGAACTATGTGAATCTAAGCCAGAATCTATATCCTCCACTAAAGGTTTCGTTTGTGCCGTATTTTCTGTTTGCCCTCGAGCACAATACGTTGATTCGGACCTGGTTACGCTATCCCATTCAAATATAGCCACAATTCGCACAGCAGTTACAACACCATTCTAACTCCCGCATCGGTGCATATCCCAATCACATATAGCAGGCAATATCATTAAAAGCTGCCTGCCCCCTCCCGTCCGGGGCGAACCACGTCAAACCACCCCCCGCCGAGACACCCCCCTTGGCGGCCACGACCTTGCCGCAGCCACAGCCGCGCCAGAGGATACTGCAATACGCTGCGCGCACAATACTGGCGTTTCCAAACCGGGCCGAGTGCCGAGCAACTGAGGGACGAGGGGGCAACAACTAAGACTGCTTTCCTCCTTCCCTTCGCTTTCCTTCCTTCCTTCCTTGCACCAGCGCAGAGACGGACTCAACACCTACTCCTTCATATTTTCAACTTTCTTTCGACTTTGGTTTGTAAGGGTTTCGTCTTGATATTTGGTGTGACAGAGAGAGAGAGGTATAACTGTTCCTTTGATTGTTTGTTTTCTGGGGGTAACCCCGGAGGTAAGGTTGTTCAGTCAATGGGTGGGAAGCTAACCTTCGTACTCTCGGTGGCAATAGTCCTAGTGGCAGGTAAAGCCATCTAGGCACAGGCTCTCGGCATCCACGCATAGTCGCTATCGAAAAATAAATAAATCTGAACCTGATAAAGTAAGTCACACACTCGTCACTGATGTGCTCGATACTATAGCTAAATAGCAACGAGAAATTAGCAATGTCTTCCCCTAAAAAAGGCGGTGAGAAATCTATCTTGCCTCCTCCCGCATCCGATGGACAGAAGAGGCATGGCAGTAGCCGTGCATTGGGCGCGCCCAACAGTAGTGGTAATAATCCTACTTCAAGCACCAAGGTGGGAGAAGGTGATACTCGCCCCGCAATTGATGCGAATCGGGGGGTTCCCATAACAATTTGGTCCAAGAAGGCACTTGTTACCCCTAGTGGTAGTGTGGAAGTTGGGCTTAAGGATCAGGGGTCTTCCAGATTAGACTCCACTGGTCTTACGGGCGGTGTTCGCGAGCCCCCTTATCACTCTAATAGCAAAATATTGATTTCTGAACCTCCTGTTGACCCTGGTCCACAGGTTAAAGTTCAGGTTCTAGGACCTGATCCCAGACTTACTGCTAAAAAGGTCGCTGAAAGACTCCCAGCCGCGGTCGATTCCGAAAAGAAAGTGGTTACTCCAACCGGGTATCGTGCACCAAGAGGTACTTCTAGTCTCAGTCAGAGGGAGCTCAGCGGGCGCCGATCTGAGGAATCCCCTCCAAATCGAGATCGTGTGTCTACTAGCGCTTCTAAAACCATAGGCAGGGGTAGCATGGGTAGTGGTGGGATGAAAAAAGATGGGGATAAGCCCCATACCGTGGCCAGGCCACCTTCTGGTGTCCCAGGTATCATAGCCACGGGTGTTTCAACCATGAGCTCTACCGCCATGACTGTCGGGGCAAGCCCCTCGCCGTCGTTTGCCCGTCACTCTCGAACGGGAGCTCTCTTAAAGCCGCCCAATTCTACCTCTGCTCTTAAAAATTTCAAGGCCCACAAGCGTTCGACTGGAAACACTCAAACGGCCGCCACAATCGCTCCTCCAACAATGGATAACCACAAGCGTCCTACCGACAAAATCTCACCCGGTTCTACTGGTGGAGATGCCTCGCTCTCCGCTACTCTTCCCAAACTTATCCCTCAAAAGTCTACTACACCCACCAAGGGTGCGTCTCCCTCTATGGCCCAAGAAACTGCTAAGCTTGTCTCTTTATCCGATAGATACACAGTAGGTTCTCCAGAGTATCAGAGGGACCGTGAGTTGGCGAGAAGGGCTTTGGGGGTCAGCGGAGAAGAGTTTGACGCCGAAATGGCTAGAAGAAGAGCCGATTATGAGGCAAACATCGCTAGGAGAATTGCCTTGGGGCATCCCATTGGTGGTTCTCAAGTTGATCATCCTGGCGGTCAAACTTCACGCGCTGCGGATTCGAGGACTGGCGAAAATTCTGGAGATGCGCAGAAGGCGCAAAGGGATACCGCCCGTGATGAATTCACCTCTCGTTTTATGGAAAGCACTCATCTCGACTCTACCGATCAGATGTCGCCCCAGACCTACGTGAAGGAGAAGGACAGGCAGGGGGCTGGGATCAACGACACCGATGATGATTTCAGCGAGAAAAACCTCTGGCCGGGAGCCGACAACCTTGAGAGCCCGAGCAACCTTCGTGGGCTCTCCCCGAAATGGCAGCCTGAAAACGAAAGTTTTGTCGCCGGTGCACCAAAGTACTACATTCCTCAAGGATTCTTCGGCTCCTCTCCCCCGGCAAGCCCACTTTCACCCGGCCAGCACCAACCCGCCGGAAAGCCAAAATACGTCGATCGTGGCACCGGCCCGGACCAGGCCGTTTATTGTAGCGGTTGCATGCCTCCCCTCGTGGTCTCGCTCGCAGATGCCCAACCCGCCCTTTACGATGTCCATTTAAAGGACCACGACGAGTTTGCCCATCAACTGTTCTCCAGCGTGCCGAAAAATTACTACCTCTTGCACGTCTTGGTGTTCCCTCCCTATAGGAGCCGCGTGATCCACTCAGACAAGGCGCCCACCCTCAGGAACTTCACCAAAATCGTACGTTTGGGCTTCAATAGGCACACCCCGATTTCTCAGATGACCGTCTATCTCTACGGCAGGGATCATGAGGGTCTCCCGTTGGAATGGAAAGCCATCCCAATCGTTAGCCTTGAAGATTGGGACGGCTCTATGACTGTTGCCCGTCAGTGGAGCTGCCAGATCAGCGTTGTGGTCGAGTTTGCGCCCCCCGTTACTGATGGGGCGGCTAGTGCCACGATTGCAGAGAATCCCAAGAATGGGGAAGACAAGGCAGGGCCCGGTAAGGCAGCTAGTGCTTAAATTCACTCTGTCGCAGGGAATGGTGAAGGTATCGGCATGGATATCGAGGGAGCTACTTAAAACAAAAAAAAAAAAAAGGCGTAATTGTGGACTGTGTGGGTGGTTTTTTTTGTTCTGGCATTTGTAATTCTTAGGGATTTCTGTTTATCTTATGATGTCGAACTTTTAAGCCATGGCTGTTGATTGCTATTCACAATTTACTTTATTTTTTTCCAAAAAAAAATTCAAAAAAATACTTCTATGGGTTATGCGCATAGTCTTGGTGAAGGAGAAAGTAATGGATTGACCGACCAGCAGAGATATCACATATCACATCAGTCATTGGGTTTTATTGGGAGAAAACCAGCAGAACAGAGACAGAAAATAGGTGAGTAGAATCTCGCAATAACCAGCACTACATCCAGGGAAATTGCCTACTCCCCACAGGATTCCGTTAAAACCAACAACTTCATCGAGTAGTGGAAGATGACGAAGGGCCGTGGGGGGGGAGGGGGGAGGCAAAAAGACTCCGTTGTTTTCTGGAAGCACGCTCATTCTACAATTGCAGAAGAATGGACACCCTTATATGATATACCAAATAGAGAAATCTCCGCCGGCTTCCCTACTTTCGATTTCATTCCAAATTACGCCGCTTTCAATTCTCTTGCACCGCAGTCCTACAGCTCTCCACCTCCCCCCCCAACTAGACATCCTACTCTCTTAATCTCACCGGTTCGTGTGAGAGACCGACATAATCTGGTAACTTCCACACTCTAGTGTCGCCCCAGCGCTGTTAGCATGTGGTATGTAGTACTGGGGCTACCTCACGGATGGACGTTAGGGTTGGAGAGCACAGTGGGCGTCTCGGCTTGGCATTCATATATTCGCTTAGGTAGCAACGTTCGTAGCTAGGAAATACACGAAGTTCCCATCCTCTCGTTCTACTACGCACACCTGTTCTATCAAGTGCTCCAGGCAATACTAACACGAACCGAAAAAAGCCCGCCAAAAATGGGGCAATAACTCTGGACCTCAGGTCGCCTTGCTTTGTCCGAATGAATTTTCTACTCTTTTGAGACCGAGTGAGCGTGGGTGATTGTGAATATGAAAAATCCAGCATATAGTAGCATACCCTATACTATATGCTGTGTAGATATATAAGACTACCAGGAATGCTATGCATGGGTCGTAAGCAAGCAGTACATAACAGGATCTCTTCTCCGACTAGGTATATTCATCTGGTAGCCACGTGTCTAGAGACTCTTTGTCAAAGAAGTGTATCTACGACTGACAGCAAGGAAAATGCCCCAAACGAATTTCTACTGGGGAAAACGGACCCGCAGGACGCCACCAAGGGCAAGGAGAAAACCCTCACATCAAAGACAAAGTGGGTAGAGGAGGGGGGGGGGGAACAGGAGATGCGCACCTTATATGGGGGGGAGAAAGTTTTCTGATCTTTCAAACTATTCGGTCAATCACGTGATAGCCACGGCAGTTGGTGCAAGAGAGTTTCCCGCAGTTAGATACCTATTTGCCGGCGATAAATGATATTACCAGCGGGGGCTTACAAGGGTGTGCGGTTCTGCTGGGGAAATTCCCGATCGGTTGATACCTGGAGTGGTGTTACACAACTACAGATCGAGAGACAAAACGCCACTCGTGCCACAACTCAATCTCCAAAGGAAATTTTCGTTGGGGGACGTTTAAATCTAAACCAAGTGAATCCCTCTGCTACTCCCTATTAATAATAATTATATAAATTTATCCATACTTAAGACCTATAAATCCTCACATCAGCCGGAGCCTCGGTCCACCACCTATCAAACAAGTACCTCCCCCCAACCTTCATAACCTCCAAGTCCCTCCAGCAATTTGCAGCAATCCAAAAGGCCATGCCACCCACATCCTTGCAATCCCCTGGGTACCCAAACGGCCCGAATACTCCGATCTCGGCGCTGCCCCACGCCTGCATTCCTTCGCAACCGGAGTTGCTATTGCATGCTTGCCCTGCCCGTCTGTAGAGTTGCGACATGGCCGAAGCGACGTCGGCGTATGCGGGGGAATCATGGGAGGTCTGGCAGTAGAAATGCTGGGAGGTGGTGGTAACTCCCGGAGGGAAGGGAAGGGTGGAGAGAAGTGCAAGGATTTTGGTGCGGGTTTGGTTGGGGGCGACGGGGTCCGTGGGGGCAACGGGGCCGGCTACGGAGTAGATTTGTGAGGAAAGGTTAGCGATTTTTGGGTCGAATGAAGGGAGGAAGGAAGGAAGGAACGAATGAAACTGAAGGGATCAATCAACTCACGAACAGACGACCAACAAGGGCGTGCAAATGGATAAACTCTCAACCAACTCTGCGCAACAACCACCAAGTCCACTTCCTCGACCATTTTATGTTTCATAAGAAACTCCCTCCGCTAAGCGATCCCCAAAGAATACAATATCTAGCCACACCACACCGGTACACGCCTCAGGTAGGAAACATTTCCAGCGAGAATGTACCCCCTTGTCTTATCAGCCAGGTATGCGATGTGATGATCGATGCACGACTACCCCGTGAACGAGCCACGGGCTTCGGCGGGCTTCGGCGGGCCTCTCTAGCGGAACTCCTGCAGAGCGTTCACGCACGTTTATATTCCGATATCAAGCTCTTACTTTCCTTTAGCAAGATGAAGGTATGCATGACTGTCGGGGTGGATTTTCGGGGGTGCGGGGGTTTTGCGGGGGTGCAGAAGGGCTGTGGGTTGGTTCGGAGGGAGCTTACGTCAGAGGCGGCCCCCAGGTGCGGGAGGGAATACCCTCGATTTCCTGTTTAGGTGTGGCTCAAGTCATGCACGGCCAAAATGTCGGCAAAAGTTTATTCAGTAGCAGGGTAACCATCGCTAAACGGGGCTCTATTGGAACGTTCCTTTCAGTCGGTTTGGACCTCAACCTCTACATTCCGCCGACCGAAAACCATTTTGCTTACATGACCACTTCTCGAAATGCTACTGTTTAGACGTCCCCCTTCCGGCCCGCGTTTCGGGTTCACCAGCCAGCGGAGGATAATAGCGGATCACAAGTTTGCCTCGACTCTTGTAAGTTATCCGCAGCATCAGCTATTATTGTCAATTTACTAATATAATAATATTGTGGCTAAGGCAACCAATGGCACTACTGCCGTGACAAATCAGGCGGAAGCCAATGATACCAAGCCTGCAGAGCCCAAAACCGAGAAGACGATTGCTGATGGGATCCTGACCGTTAACGAGAGAATTTCGGACATCCCTAGTGTTCGTTACGGAGCGGGGCGGGGCGGGGCGGGGCGGGTTTGGCACTCGGAAGCCCGCCGTTACACGGGCCCGGGGGGGATATTTTGTAGTTCGCCCCCGCCCCGACCCCGGTCTTTCCCTGGACGGGGCCCCATTTCTTCCCACTCAAATTTGACGGGGGCTCTTCTGGGGCATGGGTGGGGCGGGAGCCCGTGTTTTGCGGGGCCCCAGAGGCCCCGTAACGAACACTAGACGTTCTAAAGGTAAGAATGTTGTATTAACCTCGAACCGTGCTAACACTTCTTCCCAAGGACTTGAGCTCCCTCGGGAAGAAGATTGACGATGGGTTCTATCGTCAAGACAATTGGAATAAGTTCTTGTTGGGCATGTTTGTGTCGGTGAGACTTGAATTGAAGGTCGATCAACAGGAGCGGCTCTTGGCTCCGAAGGAGAAGGAGAAGAAGTACAGTGCCCAAGCTGTTTCTCCTATTTAATGCCACCGTGCTTGTTATTATTTTTTTTTTAAAAAAGAACACTACTGTTGATTGTGGTCGCTTAGGACCGCAAAATGGCTCTCCACGCAAGCCTTACTCTCTGACCACACTTTTGCCATTTGAACTGTAGACTATCCGTGTTGTAGATGATAATAGGTTTCCGAGTTTTGTTGCCTTCAGTTGATCTAGTGAATTGCGGGCTGTGATGGTTGAAAGTAATCGACGGGCCATGGTCGTCTATGCGTTCAACATCGAACTTCAGGTCACATCATATCGCTTATCGGTAGCCCCCTAGAAATTGGAAAGTACGATATATATTATAACTACTTATACTTACCCCAGCTTATAGAGGGGTATTAACTGAATTGTAGGTCCCATTCAATTGCACAATGAACCGTGGGTAAATCGAGTCCTTACACACAATGTGACTGGTCGGGAGTGCTCCTTTCGCGACGGAATTCGAGCCCGTGGTGGAAGATGTGTGATCTCGGGTGAGATCAATGGACGTGCTCCACACCGGTGGTCAGCTTTCGAAGTAGTGCATGTTTTCTCGCTAGAAAAAGAGTCTCTGGATCAAGTGGGGTTATGGGCAGTGGATCACGGACATGGGTGACACTGCTGGTACTCCAAAGATCGACTCGTTTCAGATTGGGCTTCTGCTTTGTCGAAATATCTATGACCTATTATATCAGTAAAGTCGCACGCGCTATAAAGGAACTGCTTATACGGGAAGCGCCGCTATTACGAACGAAATCCCTTGTCCAACAGGAGGCCGGAGCGGAAAAACGCAAGAAGTGAGCAGGCTGGTTTCCGGTACTGGAGAATGTGGAGGAAATATATTGGCTGACATTGGCCGTGGGAAGGATGCGGAGTAGGAGGAGGCGGGGTGGGTGGAGAGTGGGGGGGGGGAGGATAGCGTTGTTTTTAATTATTAGATTATTATGATTAACATTTCTTAAGGTATGATATGTAAATTTACCTTAAGTGACAGTATGGCTGAAGTGGGGCACCGGTAAGACATTACCAGTAAAGTACGGCCAAGTGAAAAAGTGTACAGTACTGTACTCGTAATATGTTGTGGCTAGCCGCCACAACCCCTGGCTGCTCGCTTGCTCGCAACCATGGGTACTCCTCCTGAGTGCCCGACAGCTCAACACAAGTTTGTGGCTCAATCTCATTATAATGTTAAACATAGATTTCTGGCTTCATACAATTTCATAGCTCTAGTTAGCTTCCTTGTATAACATTGTATGTAAAATTAATTAATTATTTTATTTTACATTTTATTCAACCAATGCAACCTAGCCTGTTGCTTAATACCAGAAATTATTAGTTTTGATAACTTTTTTTTGTACACTCGAATTATGCGTCTTTCTTTTACACTTTCTCTTATTTCATTAAGAAAAGGCTTGCGTTGTGCTATATCAACACGTTTCTTTGCATTCTGAGCTCTTCTCAGCTGCAATTCTGCTTTTTCCACCTCAGCATCCTCTCTTCTCTTAACCATTTCTTGAGCCTCAGAAGCGTAAATCATTCCTTCTGTTTGAATTTGTCAGCGATTCTGTGCCTTCCGTCTTGTGTTTCTTGCTTGTTCTGCAGCTCTTGTATTTTCCATATGTTCAATTGCTAGTGCACCTGATTGTGCTTGTGTAAGGCCTTTTTCTAGAATATATTGAATTTGTATGTAGCGGCACAATCTTAATAGCTTGAGAATGAGAATACGGCACAGTATTAAAGATATACTGTGGGCACACTTGGGTGAGGAGGATGGTAGTAAGAAGGCAGATTGATAGTAATTCTTGTTCTTAATTCTTTCTAACACTCGGAGCGGTAACCTGCTATATATACAGGTGCACATACTTAAGCAAAGGAAAGAAATAAATGGGAAAACTTTGTAAGAAACTTAAGTGCGAACAAGTTTAACCATGAAAAACCCGCAAGAAAATCCTAAATAAAATATATATAAAGAATAATGGTGTGAGAGATGTTAAGCAGGAAATCAATATACAATGCATCTTCTGAAATAGTCGCAGTACATAAATGAAAATAACCAAAACATCCTGCAGATGTAATAAGAAAATATATATCCAATTATCCCATCTTTATCATGAAATATAAAGGAAATACGCGTTGTATATACCCTAGTTGTAGTAATGTTCGTGATCTATAGGTAAACCAGAAAATATAACTAAGGAGAGAAATACAAGTTATTTAAAAGAAATATACTTATGAAACGAATAGTAGGAAATTTCAACACTTCTCCTCATTACCTACAGCCCAATAGTCCTATTAACCCCTCATGGGGCGGTTATGCTAAAGTCTTAGTACATATGTCGGCTAGGTTTTCTGATGATGCAACCTTAAGTAGTATGAATAAACTGTTATAGATTTCTTCATGTATTTTGTAGAAATGTATATCAATAGGTTTTGTTCATTCATTTAACTAATAGTTTATCATGAAGAAATTCATGCCAGTGTTATTGGTATATAGGACGATAGGTAGAGTTTGGTGGATGTCTTGGAGACCTTTGATGTACCATAGGATATGTTGCGCAGCCAGTGGCATAGCTACATATTCTACTTCAGTTATAGATGTTGCGACCGAGGCTTGTGGCTTAGACTACTAGGAGATACAAGCACTGTTGAAAAGTACAATGTATCTGGAAAATAAATGGTGAGTGTCTAAACAAGCAGCGAAGTTGGCATTGATATATATAAGTATCGATAGCGTTTGTAGTGGTATATGGGAACTTGTTAGGCATATGGAAATCCGAGACATGTGCACAGACCCACGGTAGGGTAACTGCGCACAGACCCTCAATTTACCGGAGTGCCAACACCCCCCTCCGGCCCCCTTATGGGGCCCGCACGTCATTAGCGAGATTTCGAGAGTTGCGTCCCATAACTAAAATGTCACATCAATGAAGCCCACTTCATAACACCATATACGTCGCCGCCGTCCGTCCGACCGCATGCTGTTCGCAGGATATATGAGAGGGGACCTTTGGCGACATCTGGGAAGTGGAAC
>JACCEG010000562.1:62120-72616 GCA_014065205.1 Tuber brumale
TGTGGATTGAACACGTGACCTCTTGATAGATGTCACGTGATACTTCCATTGAGCTATGAACGTGCGGGCCCCATAAGAGGGCCGGAGGGGGGTGTTGGCACTCCGGTAATTTGAGGGTCTGTGCGCAGTTACCCTACCGTGGGTCTGTGCACATGTCTCGGATTTCCATATGCCTAACAGAGTCCAATATTCTTTGTACCATTAATGTATCTCAGAACATGTTTTGCATCCTTGAGGTATTGTTCGGTGGGACATGTGGAAAATTGAGAGAGAAATGAAATAGTATACGCTAGGTTGGGTCTTGTACGAGTCATCAAATACATAAGCAATCCTATCATCGATTAGTATATGGATAGGAGAGGTATTTGTTTCTCTTCAGTTTCTTTCCGTAGTTGAGTGCCTTTCGGTAATGGCGTGGAGACCAAAGGTGAGTTTTCCATAAAGTATCTTTCAAGGATGGATATGAGGTATCATTCTTGGGTAAGATATATTCCGTCTGATGTATACACGATGTGTAGGCCGAGGAGGAATGAATTTTCTCCAAAGTTAGTAATCACGAATGTGGTTTTCAGGTCCTCTATCAAAGAGGTCGATACAGGAAATAGGGCCAAGTATAGGGTGATGTTATCAACATAAACCGATATGTATATGTCGTGTTTATTGAGAATGAACAGGTAAGGGTAAAGGGTGGATGTCATAAAGTGTTACAATCTCTAGCCAGTATCAGTTCTTAGCAATGGGTAGAGGATACTTCTCTCTTGTAACCGGTACAGGTTACTGGTTTGGGATTTTCGAGTATCGGTTTGATACTCTATATGTTTTATGTTTTGTTTCAGGAAACGAGGTGTGCCTCTAGCCAGAGAATATAGGGTTTGATACTCTATATGTTTTATGTTTGGTTTTGAGTATCAGTTTGATACTCTATATGTTTTATGTTTGGTTTTGAGTATCGGTTTGATACTCTATATGTTTCATATTTGGTTTTGAGTATCAGTTTGATACTCTATATGTTTTATGTTTGGTTTTGAGTATCGAGTTGATACTCTATATGTTTTATGTTTGGTTTTGAGTATCGGTTTGAGACTCTATATGTTTTATGTTTGGTTTCAAGGCTGCCATTTTGGAGTCTGATATGTTATGAGAAACAAGGCTCGTGGTAGCCTAAAGAAGTGTATTTAAGAACTGCTATTCTTCACGTTAGAAGAGCAGACTTCGACAGACAGAGTTTTCAATATACTTGGTTGAACAGTTACCTTCTTCAGTTCGCTTCGAGAATCTTTAGTTTGAGATCGACCAAACATCTCCGAGACTTTAGTAGTCGAGATATAGTGAGAAGTCTTTTCAACAATCTCAGTTAAAAGCCTCCGGACTTTGCTTCACTAGTTACCACTTTCGGTAAAGAACAAATCCCGTTAACACTACGTTGACCGCCTCTCCTGAGAAGTGGTTACATCTCTCTTCTCTCTTAATGATAGTTCTTAGACCTAAGTCTACATTAAGACAGGCAAGACTTGCTGTCTTGGGTCCTCAATACCTATCGTACTCTTTCCCAACTCTACCTCTATGGTAGAATTCTCATTATTGGTATATAAGTTGTAAAGAGCATAAATGTTTTATATTCGTAAGAGCGTAAAGTGATAAGTAAGGAAATAACTGAGAAAACAAAGCATGAAGAGCTCATCCCCTTGGTCCTATTGACCTCCTCTTATAGTTGCTCTTCCTGCTACATTTCTTACAACTTAAACTACTCATATAACCAAAGTGGTCACATGTGCGAAACCCAGGACTCCTAAATGAGGTCATGTGTGAAACATAACATAACTACGACTCATAAGTTTGAGTCATGTGAAAACCTTATCTAATCAAGTCATATGACCTAAATGGTCATATATGCGAAACACATGACCAATAAGTGAAATTATGTGTGAAACATAACCTAATTACGACTCATAAGTATGAGTCATGTGAAAGCTGTTAGGCGGATGCCAAACTCAAGTATATACCTGAGAGATATAGGCCAAAACTTACGATTGGAGTATCTGTCGAGGAAGGCTCGTCTCCATAAAATAGGTAAAGTAAAGATTTAAAGTATAGAACAAGATTATATTGATAAGATCTCTTCTCCATTGCTTGATGATGTCTGTAAAGCTGGTGAGGAACTTCGATATTTATATCCCGTGTCTGTGTATTTGCAGACTACTTCTAACCACTATTCCTCTGAAGTACTACTCTTGTTTTAATACGCAAATGTCCAAAATCTTATAAGTGCGAACACCTTTTGACTCTAAAACTTATCACACTCTTTCGCAGTCACAGAATAGTATTCCTCTGTTGAGATAAATGTGCTATTGGTTATACCAAACAGCGGCCTCCAACTTAGATGTCCGCATAGACTATTATATTACTTTTAGTCTTATTGACTATCATTCCAGTAGTCTCTTCGGTCATGAAGTGATCAGGTTCATGCTGGGCTACCTAGTGCCAATCGCAAGTCCAAGCCCAATGTTTCAACATCTTAAGGGATTCTGACTTATCTAGGACTTCTGTTCTGAGCGTGCTTCCCCTTGGTCCGCCGGCCTCTGTAGAGGGGTCCTATTACTAAGACCAACCAACCTACAGCTGATCTCAAAAGAGTATGGGTGGATACGGTATACCCCTAATAGCCTCCGCTATTGGGATATCCTCGCGGAGTATTTCACTGAAAACGTCCCGTCACCTATGGCTCATAGTTTGAGGAGCCTAACTTTGAAGCCTGCTATTTCAATGCCCCTCTGATGAACCTCCTCTGTTCTACTTCCCAGATATCGCCAAAGGTTGCCTCTCATATATCTTGCGAACAGCATGCGGTCGGACAGACAGCGGTGACGTATATGGTGTTAGGAATGGGCTTCATTAATGTGACCTTTTACTTATTGGACACAACTCACGAAATCTCATTAATGACGTGCGGGCCCCATCAGGGGGCCTGAGGGAGGTGTTGGAACTCTGGTAAATCGAGGGTCGGTGTGTAGTTACCCTACCATGAGGTCTGTACACTTCTTGTCTCAGATTTCCATATGCCTAACAAAAGCCTTATCCAACCAAGTCATATGACCTAAGTGGTCATATGTGCAAAACCTATGACCTGTAAGCAAGGTCATGTACAAAACATAATATAACTATGACTCATAATTATGAGTCATGTGAAAGCCTTATCCTCGCTAAGTCATATCCATCACATAAAGCGTCTGGATATTAAGTAGCTAGCAAGGAGTGTAATTAGCACCGGTTACTGCTTTAGGAGTTTCAGGTATCAGTTGATACTGTTTGTGTTTTGAATTTGTTGCAGAAAACGAGGTGTGCCTCTAGCCTGAAAGTATAGAGTTTGATACTCTATATGTTTTATGTTTGGTTTTAAGTATCCATTTAATATTCTATATATTTTATGTTTGGTTTTGAGTATCGGTTTGATACTCTATATATTTTATGTTTGGTTTTAAGTATCAGTTTCATACTCTATATGCTTTATGTTTGGTTTCATGGCTACCATTTTGGAGTCTTACTTGTTATGAGAATAAGGCTCCGGGTAGCTCAAGAAGTATATTTAATGACTTCTATTCTTCACGTTAGAAGAAGAAAACTTTGACGAACACAGTTTTCAATATACTTGATTTGTTAAGCGGATACCAAACTCAAGTATATAACTGAGGGATGTAGGCCCAACAGGCGTTAATCGGAGAATCTGGCGAGGAAGGCTCGTCTTGTAAATAGGTAAGGTAAAGATTTAAAGCATGAAACAAGATTATATTGATAAGAACTCTTCTCCATTGCTTGATGATGTCTGTAAAGCTTGGGAGGCACTTCGATATTTATATCCCACGTAGGAGTGTTCGCGGACTACTTCTAACTACTATACCCCTGAAGTACTATCCTGGTTTTAGTACATAAAGGTCCAGAATCTTATAAGTGTGAACACCGTTTGACCCTGAAACTTATCACGCCCTTTCGCGGTCACGGGGTAGGATTCCTCCATTAAGATGACTGCGCTATTTGTTATTCCCAACAGCGGCTTCTAACTTAGATGTCTGCATAGACTATTATATTACTTTAGTCTTGTTGACTATTGTTCCAGTAGTCTCTGCAGTCATGAAGTGATCAAGTTCATGCCGGGCCACGTAGTGACAATTGCAAGTCCGAACCCAACCTGTCAACATCTCAAGGTGCTACAACTTATCTAGGTCTTCCATTCTGAGCATGCTTCCCCTTCGTCCACCGGCCTCCGTAGAGGGGTCCTATTACCAGAACCAACCAACCTACAGCTGATCTCAGAAGGGTATGGGTGGATTCGGTATACCCCTAATAGCCTCTGCTACTGGGGCATCCTCGTGGAGTATTTCATGGAAAAGGTCCCGCCACCTTCGGCCTATAGTTTAGGAAGCCTAACTTTGTAGCCTTCTATCTCAATGCGCATCCTGTGGACTTCTTCCGTTCTACTTCCCAGATGTCACCAAAGGTCCCCTCCCATATCCTCCGCGAACAGCATGCTTGTCAGACGGACGGTGGCAACGTATATAGTATTGTGGAGTGGGCTTCATTGATGTGACCTTTTAGTTATAGGATGCAACTTGCGAAATCTCGCTAATGACGTGCGGGCCCTATAAGGGGGCAGGCGGGGCGTGTTGGCACTCCGGTAAATCTCAGGGTCTGTGCGCAGTTACCCTGCCATGAGGTCTGTGCACTTGTCTCAGATTTCCATATGGCTAACATGAGCTCCCTCCTATCAGGGTTCGCCTCGAATGCCTTGTATAACTTTTTTATAATTTCTTGTAAATACATTTGAAGACTCAGTGTAGTCCGGGTAAAAAATCCTTCCACATTTACTTGGCCACAGTAGGAAAACCTTTTCCTCACTATCTTACTTCTGCCCTTCCTGGCAGCTCTGGATTTTCATTATGAAAATTCTCCACAACTTCTTCCGCATTTTCCATACCCGTAGCTGGTTCCCCTGTGTTCTCATCTTCTAAACACCCTTGCTATCTGACGAGGTACCACAGTTCCAGCTTCTCTTGGTAGCGACCGCGTACCAGTTTTCTGTAACAGCGAATCTCGTATCTTACTATTTTTTCAACCTCCCATTGTAGGTCACTGTCAATGTCCTCTGGTTCTCTAGGCAGTTGTTGGCGCTTATCATGAACTGATTCGCGATAGGGTTGTAATAGTACGACATGGAATACAGGGTGAATGTTCCATCGATCGGATATGTTAAGCCTGAAGGCTCTTGATCCAAGTTTTTCTATGATTTGACAAAGACCACATAGCTACGGACTTAGCTTCATTGATTTCCGCCGGGTTCGAATGTTCTTTGTATTTAACATTACTTTGTCCCCAATCTTGAAGTCTGGCTGTTGTCGAGCTTTCTGGTCATAATATTTTGACATTCATTTCCTGTCTTTTCTAGTGACACTCTCGCAGGTTGATGTATTGTTTTAATCCAGTTCGCATAGAGTGTGGCTCCTAGATATTAAGCTTCGCACTCCTTTATCCACTCTGTCTGTGGATGAAAACTGAAGTTCGCATAGAATAGTGACATCCTGTGAGCGTTGGTTGCGGAGTTGTTATAGGCATATTCAGCTAGAGGTAATAGCTGATACTAGTCATCCTAATCGTAGTTGATAAAACTTCGCAGGTATCCTTCCAGCACTTGATTGGTACGTTTGGTTTGTCTGTCTGTCTGAGAGTGGAATGCCTTCAGCAATTTTTCGCTTAATTTCCAGCGCTTTGGAAAGGGATTCCCTAAAGTCTCCGGCAAACTTTGAGTCTATGTCCGTGACGATTTCGGTTGGTAGAGTGAGCAGTCTCTATACTTCTTTTAGGAATGTGTTTGTAACATCCTTGGCCGTAGCAAAGGTCGGAAGTCCGATGAAATGTGCCATCTTTGTAAACAGATCAACTACTACTATTATTTGAGTGCACCCTTGCGACTCTGGTAGTTGAGTGATAAAGTCCACTGCGATAGATGCCCATGCCACGCAGGGTATTGGCAATGGTTGCAGCAGTCAGTACTTGGCGTGTCCAGGTAATTTATTATGTTGGCATTCATCGCAGGATCGTATGTAATCGTTGACCCATTCCACAAGCCCTTTCCCATAGAAGTCTCTCATGATTATTTCCAAGGTTTTTTCTTGTCCAAAATGTCCTGCAACCTTTGCATCATGACATCCTTCTGCGATCTTGGTGTAAAGCGCCTGACTGTTTGGTACAAATAGTCTTTGCTTGTAGTATAGCAGATCATTGGTCAAGGTCCAGTCCTTGGGAAAATCCTTTTCTTTAGCTCGTAACCTAATGGGTTCTTCCCTCCGTTGCCACCAAACTGCATCTGTCCCGATAGCTGCCTGTATCTCGCTTAAGAATTCAAAGTTGAATTGCTTTATACCTTTATGTAGGATTATCGTATTTGACATTAGAACTTTCTCTAGTACTTCCGAAATGTCGTATCAGTATTTATTGTCTTTAGCTGATGCCTGCAGGTAACTGATGCTAGGTTCCTGTTGTTTGACAAGTAGGGATCTAGTTACTATATCGGTGCTTCCGAATCCCGCGGTCCCTCGTTCCATATCTTCCCGGTCGTCTACTTCCATCATGTCTGAGGTATTGACTCTTTCTACCACCAGCTGAGCTATGTGATCGCCCATTCTTATCTGGGAGTTCTCATTTTTATAGTTAAATAGTATGACCTTGAGTTCACCGGTGTAACAAGCATGGATTACTCCTGCGCCGGTAGAGATTCCCCTTTGGACCGCTAATCCACTTCCTGGAGCAACTCTTCCGTAAGTACCTTCAGGTAGCCCTATGGCTATATGCGTCCTTATTAATGCTTGTCCAAATTTTGGGACAATGTCATCTTCAATAGCATACAGGTCATGTCCTGCCGCGATTCTTGAGCCTTTAGTTGGCAAATATGCCTTCTTGCTCAATCTTTTGACCATAATAATGGGTTCTTTTCCACCTCTTCGAGGTTCCAAATCTAAATCCTTATCTCCATCCCAGTTTTCTCCTTCATCGCTTACTCTCGCTACCAATGATACCAAGAAAATCTTTTCTTGCAAAGTTTTTTGTTCGCAATGCATAGCTCCATCCTCAGGGCGGTACTCTGGCCGTCTGCTTAATGCGTCCGGCTTTCCGCCCTTTATACCTGCTTGGTATACAATCTGAAAATTGTATTCCATGAGCTTCTGAGTCCATCGAATTTGACGGGCACTGCAGACTTTCGAGGTAGGGGAGTATTGTAGGTTCTGATGGTCGGTAAAGACTGTAATCAGTTTTTCTGTTCCGATCCAGTAGTGTCTCCATTCCTTAAATGCTTCAAAGATCGTGAGACGTTCTTTATCATGAATCTCACGATTGCGCTCCACTGAGTTTAGTTTTCTGGAATGCAAAGCTGCTGGATGTAACCTTTTTTCAAAGTATTGAGAAAGCATGCAACCGAGTGCGAAATCGCTAGCATCAGTTTCTACCACCGTTTCCCTTTCTGGGAAGAAGTGGTGGATTATGGAGGCTGTGGTGAATAGGTGTTTTAATTCTTCGAATGCCGTATCTTGTTCTAGTACCCATTTGAAATGCTTGGGATTTCCCTGTAATGTCGCGTTTATGGGTTCACAAATAGCGGAGAACCTTTTTATAAAACGTCGATAGAAGTTAGCGAATCAGATAAAGACATGCACTTCTCTGACTGACTTAGGTACTTTCTAAACCATTATGGATTGCACCTTGTGGGTGCTCATAGACACCCCATCGACTGCTACCATATAGACGAGGAATTCTACCTCAGTGGCATGGAAGGTCGACTTTTTTAGCAATACCGCTAATTGAAAGTCCAATAGAATTTGTAAAACTTTCTTCTCCACTTCGATGTGTTCCTCTTCATCCTTTGAATAGATGAGAATATCGTCCAGATAACACACGACTCTGACATCCAAGTATTCTTTAAGTACATGGTTCATCATATCTTGGAAGGTTGAGGGAGCATTGACCAATCTGAATGGCATAAGCTTATATTCGTAATGCCCATATCTCGTCCGGAAAGCCGTTTTCCATTCATCGCCTTCCTTAATCCTAATCAGGTGGTAGCTGTCTTTAAGGTCTAACTTGGTGAAGGTCTTTGCGCCTGCTACTCTATCTCTGAGTTCAGACATAAGTGGAAGGAGATGTTTGTTGAGGATAGTAATTTTATTAAGATTTCAGTAATCCACAACTAGGCATAGTCTTCCATCGGGTTTGAGTACGAATAATATAGGTGCTCCTGCAGGAGATTGACTTGAAGTAATTTTTCCCTGCTTAATCATTGTTTCCAAGTATTCTCTTAGTGCCTTGAGCTGCTTTTCAGATAGTGGATATATTGGCCCCCAGGGGGGCGTCGATCCTGGAATCAATGTTATTTCGTGATCGAATGTCTGTCTTGGGACAAGCTTTTCAGCTGTTTGGGCTTCGAACAAATGCTTGTGAGGCCAGTATTCTTTTGGTAATGATTCGAGTTCCACCGTGTTTTCAATGGCTCCAATTCTTCCGATGCAATACATATTAGGGTCCCTTGCGACCAATTTGTAGTATTCGAACATATCCGCTATTCCTTCGTCTTCTTCTACACAGTTTTCACAACACTTTGTAGAGAAGGTCCAATTTTCTGCATCTTCTATGTGAGACACTGGGTGTCCACAATGCCACCAGCCAAAAGGAATTATCATTCCATGGTGACCTGCTTTAGCCACTTCACATGACACTGCAGAGATGTGTCGATTTTTTCCCATTTCCAATTTTATAGAGAGAGTGTAAGATTTCCCTCTAGAGGTAGCTGATGATCCATCAAAGCCTAAGATATCAACTGCATTGTTGCGTTCAATAATAGGAATGCGAAGATCTTCAACTAGGTCCTTGTCAATAATGAATACTTTGGTTCCTGAGTCTAACAGGACTTTAACTTTGTACCGCTTATCGTGTATGTGGAGGTAACCGATCTCATCTAGACAGTTGTATCATTTTGGTTTTGGAGAGTCTAATTCCACATGCTTGGTGCAGATCAGGCTTTCTTGGTTCTTTCGTTTGGGCATCGTTGGTGTTGGGTGTGTAGATAACAAGATGTTTGTTACTACGCCCGGGTAGTTTCGACCATCGAGGTCTCCTCAGACAAACCACTAATACTGTTAGCTCAGACAATCTGGGTCTACATACTTAAGGGGCGTTTCACCAATACGCAATTGCATACGACCAGTTTTCTAGCTGGATGCCTTCTCTCAACACACTAGACCTAGGCTCATAGCAGAATTTTGGGCGGTTATTAGCAATTTCACTCCCCTGTTGTAGGGTTCCCATTTTCACCGATCCTTTCCCTTCTGGTTTCGGTTATCTGTCCAGCTCCATCAGAGGGGCCTTGCATACCAAAGCAGTACATCTCTATCCCACACTCTGGCCAGCAGGCGAAATAGTATATATGTATAATACGACTCAGACTTGTGAGGTAGGTGGAACGGCCTGCGTCAGTTTTCCTCCTGTCGTGTTTTTGTTATCAGGTAGATCTTGCATCGCTATATTCCAACTTCTTCGGCATAGTAACTTGCTTGCACACTGGTAGTAGCTGACCACCAGGTGACTCGAGGAACTTCGTACTGTTGGCTCCCGGGCCATATAGGCGTGTTAAGTATCCTCTCTTTCGATCAAGACTTTCCATATATTGATTGTTGTATTCACGCTTGTAAGTCCCTCATGGGGTCCCTTTACTTAGAGCCTACTGGCATTGATTCTGAAAGGAGAGACTTGTTCATGCCGTATTGATCTTTTTTGGATTTCGATTCCTGTAGTTGCACACTGACTACCAAATCCCCGTCTTGGTCAGTACCCAATACACGCGAGGCAGAGGAGGTTCGCTTTTCGATTCCAGCTCTATCTGCACAATGAATACCCAAACGCCATCGCCGTTGATGCCACTGAACTGACTTAGGTCAGTTCCTCGTCGTCTGCCAGCTCCCGGATCTTATTAACTCGTGCGGGGTTCTGTGCTGTTGCGACTCTGCCACCTAATCTATGCTTTACAACAGCCGATCTTGCACGTCGAATTCCCATTTTTATCGGCCTTGAGCTGACTGTTGCCGCGGATATATGGGCATCTCCCCAACACGTCTGATAGGTGTAGTCCTTGTTTCCACAATGGGTTCAATCTCCGTCTCGCCTCCAAGTGTCTATCACACTCTGCGGGATACCGGTATGATCCTCGCCAACATTTGTATGTGTGGTCTTAGTCACATCTCATAACCTTTTCCTTGGCTTCTCCAGGTCATTGTCTTATTTTCTCTTTTGTGGTAGGGCTCCTGTTAGGCACAGGGAAATCCGAGACATGTGCACAGACCCACGGTAGGGTAACTGCGCACAGACCCTCAATTTACCGGAGTGCCAACACCCCCCTCCGGCCCCCTTATGGGGCCCGCACGTCATTAGCGAGATTTCGAGAGTTGCGTCCCATAACTAAA
>JACCEG010000563.1:1666-80944 GCA_014065205.1 Tuber brumale
AGCGCTAGCTATGGCATAAACAAAAACTTTAACTCAAAAAGCACGCAATAACAAAAGAAACGATTGCACCAAACTATAAAATTTTCCTAAGTGTGTCCGATAGCTGACACCAAATCCCTACGGAAGTCAAACAAAAAATCACATGATCATGACAAAAAATAAAGTCGCCTTCCAAAGAAAAACCATCCTAAAAGACTAACAGTGACAAACGAGGGGCCGTCCCCCTCAGGGGGCGAAACCATGAATCGGGAGGACTAAAGTTGTATCGTCTGGTAAAGACTCTGGGTCCCATGCTGCCTGGGGCATACCTGGTGGGAAGCCCGTCGCCGTGACGTTAATGTATCTAGCGAGGGAGTGGAGAGCGGTAGGGTCGGCCCAGAGAGTGCTGTCCCTTTCTACCGACGTGAGCGCCCGGAGGTGGCGCTCACGAGGTACCTTGCGGGACTCGCAGGACAGGATGGCGTGGGCGAAGTCCTCCTCGTCCTCCTCGCTGAAAGGGCAGAGGGGGGAGAGGTCCTCAGTGAACCAGGAAGGGTGGGCAGCGAGATAGCTTTTACCCGAACGCATTTGGTGTATTCTCCCCGCCATGAATCTTCCCACCCCCATGAATGGGTGGGGCGAGAGGGACACAGGGTAGGAGTACGCCTGTGGAGGTGGGAACTGATCGTTCCAGTGTTTGACTAATGCCGATCTGACCTTCAACTTAATCGACCTGTAGGAGGGGGTGCCATCCCTTATCGGCAGGGAGGCAGGGGGGAAGAGGTCCGGGGAGGCCACCGGCACGGGGCCGGCTGCTGCGATGAACGGGAGCATCCTGTGCGCGATTGCATCGATGGGGAGGTGTTTGCTTATTGGTGGTCAGGGGACAGGGGACCTCCACAAGAGAGGGGCATAAACCGAGGTCAACCCCCTCGTGTGGTGTCGATGGTCATCAGAGGCCCTGAAGGGGAACGAAGTCGGGAAGGTTGGGTGCAGTCTCGCAGTCGCCAGATTGGACTCCGGGGGGAGGCAAACAAGCCTCACCGCTGCTAGTCTCTGTCGGTGGCGTATCAGAAGGGGCATGGGGGGCAGGGCCGACTAGCACGTGAGGATGCCAACAGGCGTCGAGGAGAAGCAATTTGTTACCCATCTTTGGACAGACCTCCAGAAGACGGACATGCGATCGAGGAGGGTGAGGCTCGGAGACAACAAGTCCGCCCCATACAAGAGAATTGGGGCGATCAGGGAGGAGGCCAGACGATGGCAGAGGAAAGGGGGGAGGTCTTTACCAGGCCTTGATAGTCTTTTGATCGTTGCGAAAGCACCTTGGGCAAGGCCCAGCCTTCTCACGAAGTGGGAGGTGGTACCCCTAGTACCTGAAGTGGAGGAGGGCTCGAACCAATACCCGAGCCAGCGAATTAGCTTGCCGGGGCGGAAGACGAGGTCTTCCAGCAGGACCGGGATCGGGGAGGGGGGGTATTTCTTGAGAGGGTGTTTCCCAGTGCATCAACTCCGTTTTCGGGATCGAGAAGGACTCACCTAGCCTGCCAGCCTTCCGCTGGAGCACCCTGGTAATGCTTTGTAGTCTCTGGATGTTCCTACGGTAAGAGCCTGAGGCCACTGTGACAGCGAAGTCGTCCACATAAGAGAGGATGAGGCCCCTGGGGACCGGGAAGTGGAGGGTTGAGACGTAAATAACAAAGAGCAGGGGGGAGATTGGCGAGCCTTGGGGGGTTCCTGCCGAGACGAGAGAGAAAATCTGGGGTGCCCCCTGGAAAACCAGGTGACAGGTGCGTCCGTGAAGCAAAGACCTTATCCACGAGACAAGATAGGGGTTGACTGCTTTGGTCGCTAGTCTGTTGCAGAGTATTGGGGCAGATACGTTGTCGAAGCCCACTTTTATGTCCAGGAAAAGGGTTGAGACCTTCAGCTTTGGGCGCATAAACAGTTGAACCTCATGAGAGAGGGTGGCCGCTGCGTCAAAGGTGCTTAGACCAGGGAGGGATCCACTTTGGTTGGGGGAGAGGAGGCCCAGGAAGCGTGCCTGGCCCGAGAGACGGTTTGCCATCACCCTCTCCAGGACTTTCGAAACAGTTTCCAGGAGTACGATGATGCAAATGAAGCAGGAGTGTCATAGGAGGGCTTCCCAGGCTTATCCAGTATGATGCGATTGGCCTTTTTCAGGGCAGACGGGTGGTGCCCATACCTAACAAGGGGGCCCAAGAGGGAGGTGAGAATTCTGGGGTTTATCAGGTGGACTTTCTTCCAGACAGAGTAGGGTATCTGGTCCGGTCCTGGAGCGCAGGAGGAGGAGGACTTCCGAAGGGCCATCAATATCTCTTCAGCCAGACAGCTCCAGGACGTCCTTAAACTCTCGAAGGATCCTGGGGGGGGGGGAGGACCCCTTCTCGGGGAAGAAGTGTTCTAAGAGTGCCTGATTTATTTCCTTGGGGGTCTCAGCCCCTGGAATCTGGGGGAACCTGTCCGGCGGTTTGCCAAAGGCGAACCTTTTCGCAGTCCATAGTGTTTGGGGGTTAGCTGTTTCCAGGAAGTTTTTCCAGTAGTCATTCTTGGCCTTCTTGATAGCCTTGAAGTACAGAAGTCATGCCTCTTTGCATAGTTCCTTGGAAGAAGGTAGGGGGTCCTTGCGGGCTTCGCGTACGGTGGAGTGGAAGGCTTTTCTCTGTGCAGTAAGGTTTGGGGTCCACCAGGGCTTTGACCTGTAGGGGGGCCTTTTTTCCGGAGTGTGGCTCCTAAGCTGGGACCTGACCCTATCCAGGGCCATGTCAAACCAAGCTGAGAGTGTGTGTAGAGTGGGAAGGGGGGGAGGGCGGCGGAACACGATCCGTTTTAGCCCTTCCTCGAGAGTGGGCCAGTCTGTCTTTGTCCATGATGGAGAGGGAGGAGGGGGGCGGGCCAGAGGGTCGGACAGTGTTATCAGTATCGGGACGTGGTCCGAACCCGATGGGGGAAGAGGCGTGCTCCACGTTCTGAAGTTGGGCAAGAGGGGGGCGTTCGCAGATGCTAGGTCAATTGCTAATGGGCGGATGGTTTTGTCGAAGGGGAAATAGGTGAGGGTGCCGGGGGTGTTCAGGAGGCAGAATCCTTCACTGGCAGCCTTTTCGAAGAAGGGGGAGGATGCACTGCGGTACGAAATCGAGAAAACACGGGCCGGATAGGCCGAAGGGTGGTGGATATTGAAATCTCCAACAACCAGTGTCGGGGAAGGCGTAGCAGGGAAAGCAACATCAGGCGAGATTGTCCGTTTGAAGGGGCAGTTGTCCCATGTGCTGTAGAGGTTCACCACGCGAAACTTGGTAAGAAAGGAATCAAAGAAACCAATTGAAGAAAAGAAATCCACAGCCATCCAGTCTCTTGCACCCGAGAAAACAGGGAGAACCGAGAATTGTTGTGTGGAAGGCAAATAAAGGTAGCATGCCACTCTGGGCTTGCCACCGTTAGGGCATGGAGGAAGAAAAGGCTTGAAGCCCGCATACACGGGTGGTTTGTTTCTGTATAGGGGGGGGTCCTCTAGCGCAACGAGGGTAGGGGGGAAATCCAAAACAGAAAAGGAATTAAAAAGGGAGAGAAACACATCCCAGCTTCCCAAGCAGTTGTGTTGAAGAATGGATCTGGGTTTATTGGAGCCCGCCGCCAGCGCGGAACTCACCGGAGAGGTGCGACCAACCATTACAGGCCTTCCGGCGTCTCAGGCAGGGGGATAGGAGTGGGAGCTGCCTGCCAGGCAGGGTTCGGCAGGGCACCTCCTTGGGGTTTCGGAACGTTTGTGGGGGGACGTGTTGGGGGGGCATCGCCACGCCTAGGACGGGGTGTCTCAAAATCGATGGGGGGTAAGAGGGGTCATGTACCAGTTGAAGGACCCTCACCGGGGTCGTTCGTCATGTCCATGCTTTCCTCCTCCTGCGAAAGAGGGGGCTCCCTGCGGAGAGTAGGGGGGGCGGGTCTCGATGGGCACTCTCGAGCGAAGGCCGGGTGAGGACCTTTGCAGACGGTGCAGAGCGCTGGGGAGGTCGGGCAACAGTCAGCGACTGCTCGGAGGTTACCGCCCTTGGGGCAGGTCGGGTTCTGGTACCTATGTGCCTGCTTTCTGTGGGAGAGGGCGCAGATTGGGCAGACCAGGTGGTCGACCTTGCATCTTGCTGAGTGGTGTCCGTATTCACAACAATTACGGCACTGGGTGAGGCCATTAGCCGAGTAGGCTCTCGCGATCTTGGAGCGAGAGGAGTAAAGGTAAGCGTTGCCCAACATTGCGGCCTCATTCTCTGGGGCCACAGTGACAACCACCGAGGGCGCGTTCTTCTGGACTCTAGATTCTCGGTCGGGGTTGAGGTATCGGGCAGAGAGGATCTGTACGTTTTTGACGTTCAGTATTGTGTTGGAGAGGGACTGGAAGAGGTCTTCTTCGTCCCCAGGGAGGTACGTGATCGGGAGGGAGTGAACAGCTAGTTGCACCTCGTTCGGCGCAGGGCGGAAGGGGAGCCAGGGGCAATCTCTGATCTGGAACGACTGCTTCAGTTTCGAGGAGAGAGCTTCGTAATAGGTGGCGTATGAAGTGGACGAGACGAAGGGTGGGAGCGCAACGAGGGTTACAGCGCCTCTGTCGTTGACTCGGGCGGAGAATGATAAAGGGAGAACACAGCCAGCCTCTCTCAACACTGAGGTGGCGGAGTCGGGGAAGGAGGCAGCTATAAGCTCAGCCTGGGTGTGAGGGAGGGGGAACGAACGCGGAGCGTAGAACTGCCGCTCGGCTGCTGGCAGACTCTTGAGGCCCCTTGAAGGGGCAGCAGTGGCTGTTCCAGACGCAACCTGGGCAGCAGACGGGGGGGTCTTGGACGTGTTCGCCTTGCCCTTCCTCTTCTGTCGAGACGAGGCGGCCTGAGCGTAAGAGGTGGCGCCGGGTTGTGCTGACAACGACGGAACTGGATGGAACTCGGAAGCAGGAGGGTACTTTCCATCTCGCAAGGACTGCGCCTCCCAAGAGCGAGGGAATTTGACCGCGTAAGCGGCAGGGTTGCCGTACCACTTCTGGTCTTTTGTACTGTAAGAGGGGAAGTCTATATCACCCGCGCCTTCATAGAGGGGGAGAGCTTATCTGCAAGGAGGAGGTCGGAGTCGGCCAGCGCCTTTTCCTTACCCTTTTTGGATGGGGCCATCCGAGCCGCACTCGAGGCAGCATGGGTGGGTGCATTCTGTTGGGGTGGGGGCTGTTGGTGGCGTGTTGGTTGACGGAGGGGGGTGGTCAGACGGGACGCCAGGTCTCTGACCGAGAGCTGGAGGGCAGAGAGCGAGGCCGCCGTAGTGGTCTCAGAGGATGGAAGTGGGGGGGGAACTGAGGGCCTGTTCTTTCTTGCATGGAGGTCATCGATTTGTCCCGAGAGTCTTGCGACCTCTAGTGGGAGCTTGTCGATTTGAGAAGATAGTGCCCTTGAGGCTAGGAGCGATGTGCAAAGGAGGGGGAGGATAACGGCCTCGCCAGGTGAGAGGTCGTCCAGTTCACCTGAGCTGATCGCGGGGAAAGGTTGTGGGGATACTCCCGCGTCTGCCGTCGCATTCCCAAGCACCGCGAGAAGAAGGGGGACGTGTGGACGGATTCCTGACACTGAGGAATGCTCCGAGGGGGGGAGGGGAACCGAGGTCATTACCGACTTGGTCGTTGGGCCTCAGCCAAAGGGCTTACTGGAGATAGTTCGATCGTGTGGGCACACCGGACGCTGATGGTGTTGCGAACAAAGTAAAGATGTAGGGGGGGGAAAATAGCGGAAGCGCAGCGTGGCTCTCCTATTTTACCACTCCTGTTCATTATATACGTCTCGACCCTTCATTTCCCTGTTCCTCAGTCCTCAACCTTTCCTATATAGACGACTTCCCTGTCACGGCTGCCTCCAGTTCGTATTGGCGGAATGTCTAGAGACTTGAAGGCATCACCCGCACTCTCGAAGAGAAGGGAGGAAGGCTGAGGATGTCCTTCTCTATCCCAAAGACAGAGCTCATATACAGGGCGATTCCAGTGCAAAAGGTCCTGCCTCCCACAATCTTGGTCTTGCTAGATGGCCTCCTCTTTTGCCCCTTCAAACTAATCTATTGGCTTAGCTATTGGTTCGAGTGCTCAACCACCTCGTGCTCTAAAGGCACCACCTCATACTTCATAGGAAGACTTGCTCTGGCCCAAGGGGCCTTCGCGACGATTCAGAGACTCTCCAGGCCCAGCAAGGGCCTTCCCCCCTGCCTCTGCCACCACCTGACATCCTCCCTGATCTCCCCAATCCTCCTCTTTGGAGCAGACCTCTTCTCACCAAGCCTCAATCTCCTGGACCAGATGTCTGTCTTTTGGAGAACCGTCCCGAGATGGGTAACGAACTGCATTTCTTCAACCCCGGTTGGCATTTTGGCATGCAAGTCGGCTCGGCCCTCCCTCCGACTATTGATCCTCCACCGACTGAGACTGGCTGCAGTCCGACTTGTGTGCCTCCCTCCGGAGACCAACCCGGCTACTGCGAGACTCCACCCTTCCTTTCCTGCGTCCTCCCCCTTGAGGGCCTTGGAGGACCACTGACACTTCACGACGGGCTTGACCTCAGTCTACACCCCTCTGCTTGGGAAGACCCACCCCCCCTGCTCCCCTATAATGAAGCGCCTGCCCTTGGACGCGATAGCACACCGCATCCTACCCTTCATCAACACTTTAGGGCCTATTCCAGTAGCCTTGTCTGACCTCCTACTGCCCGACCAGCTCCCTGTGAGAGAGGGGGTCCCATCCTAGCAATCAATCAAGGCATGTGTGAGAGCTGCACTTGCCGAGGATTGGGCCACCCAGTTCTCCCCTCCACCTGGCTACCCATATGCCTCAACTGTCTCGCCCCATTTGTTCATGGGCCTGTGGAGGTTTATCGCCAGCAAGATCCACCAAATATGATCTGGAAAGAGTAACCTCGCTGCTCACCCTCCTGGTTCACTGACGACCCCTTTCTTCTTTGTCCTCATTATGAGGAGGATCACGAGGACTTCTTTTTTTTTCTTTTTTTTTTTTTTTTTTTGAATCATTGTTATTTAGTATTAAAGAACAAGGTCACGTCAGCACAAGCTATGTAGACCTAAACCTCCACCCCTGCTCCGGCTCAGAAAGGCTGAAGAAAAACCATCTAACTATAAGACCAGTTGGTGTAAAAAACTCCCCCAAACCACAACCGCTACAGTATACACGAACCCAAAACCTCCGCAGATGCGCGACATAGGAGAAATCCCAAAGGCCTGCCAGTGAACCAACCAAAACAACAGAAAAAAACCCACAACTAATGAAAACCCATAAGCCGAACCCTAAGGAACACCATTGGCCTAATCTAGGCAGATATACTGATTTCGCTATCATAGAACCAGCCCTAAGCACTGAAACAGGTAATAGTATCCTACGTCTGATAGACTTGGCAACAGGGGCAAGGGAAACAAAAGTGAGAGAAACCCGACCGAAGTAAGAGGAAGGCATATGGTAGGGCCCAAGAACCCCCAAAGGTCCACCGGAAACCAGACCTGGTGGGGAGGCCAGCAGCCGAAGTGCTGACCAGGAAGAGGTGGTAGTAAGGTACCAGCTGGGGGGGGTGGTACTGGTCCAAGACCAGCAGGAAGTGTAGAAGGCAGTAAGGTGCCAGCTAAGGTGGGGGAGGTAGCAGTAGGGTGCCAGCCAATCGTACCGAGAAAGTGTGGAGGAAGGGTAGACCCAGGTACCAAAACAACTGTCGGAAACGTATTCATGTCTTGCTAGGCAGTTTCCAGCAAGCCCCAGACAAAGCCCGTAGTTTTACCATGTCTCTCATGTCATCCCTTGTTCTACAAGAGATAGTGTCACTATAGTGGATGGGATACCACCTGCTGAAGCGATGAGTGAGGAAGGAGAATGGCAAAATCGACTGTGGCCTGTTGAGGAGACACGATACAACTCCCCAGTTTCTTTCCGGGAGGGATACAGGAATCCATCGTAATCGCGTACCGCAAAACGTATTCCCTGCCGTCTGTTATGAAGAAAAGAGGAAATCCCGACCATGCCAGTGTTAAGCGAGGCCTAGCAAAAGCGGGGTAATGGAGGTACCTAGCATCGTGAGATGCTGGAAGAAGAGGATGGGGTATCTCCAGAGGGTAAACCTCAAAGGGAGAAGGTAGTAGAGATAGACTCGAAGTCAAGAGGAATAGATAGTGATAGCCTACACCCCCCCCAAGGGGAGGGTGCTGACCGCAAAAGTGGTGATAGTTTGGTGTGGTATTGAGTTTATCCCAATTAGGAAATAAATTTCAATCACAGAAGGTGTAGCGGAGACGGAGGATGAGGATCACGAGGACTTCGCTCATGCTATTCTATACTGCGAGTCCCGCAAGGAACCACATGAGCGCCACCTCCACGGCCTCACAGACATCGGCAGGGACAGCGCACTATGGTCTGACGTTAATGCTCTCCACCCTCTGGTGTGGTATCTTAACTTAACCGCAACAGGCTTTCCCCCTGGCATGCCACCTGTGTGCTGAGACCCCCCACCTGAGCCCTCTCCACACTGCACAGAGCTCCTGATCCAGAGTTTTAGGCTCTGAACCGCAGTACCCACCTTTCAGTTACGTTCCATCCTGCGAATGTTTTTCTTTTTACTGGTTGGTTTTATTTCCTGTTATGGTTTTTGTACTTGCTTGCTTTAGTTCCTTGGGATTTTGTGTTGGCTATCGGACACTGTTAGGAGGATTTTACAATTTGGTGCGAATCTTTTCCTTTGTGTTTGCAAGTTTTGAGATTGAGGTTTTGTTTATGCTATAGCTCGCGCTGCATGCAAGTTCTTGTACTGTAAACAATGAATACATAATGATATAAAAAAATGAAAAAAATGGAAAAAAAATGGAAAATTTCTGTTCTGGAGGGTAGACCTAGTCTATTTGCTCTGAATCTTTGTAGTACACATAAAACTGATGAGGTTCTTCAACTACTTCATTCTCATAAGATTGTCTCTTCTCTTATCCCATCTGGGTTTACTAGCTTAGTACAAACACTAGATGTTTCTATTAACAAGGCTCTAAAGGGAAGAATTAGAGAATTGACTGATGAGGCTATCTTTGAATGTGAGAGTGTAGAGAGTTTTGAGAAATGGTCTGTTAGTCAAAGAAAGATTTTGTCGTGATTCTAGACTGACATATAGTGGACAGAGATGTTTGTACTATGATGAGGATATTTGTTATAGGGTTTCATTTTTTATATTATAATTTCATGTACATGACCTATTAAGAGGTTATGAGAGCTGCGTATGAGACTTAAAGGGCTACGCACTATGGTTTACTTTCATACACCTGATCTATTAAGAAGTCATAGGGGCTCTGCATATGACCAAGAGGACTGTTATTAGGTAGATGGTAAAGTCTAGTAGGACTGAGGAATATAGGCCCAAATCTTTAATCAGAGAATCTGTTGAGGAAGGCTCAACTTGATAAAAGGATAAAGTAAAGATTTAAAGTATAAAACAATATTATATTGATAAGATTTTTTCTCCATTGCTTGGTGATATCTGTAAAGCTCAGGAGGTACTACAATATTTATATCCCATGTCTGAGTATTTGCCAACAACTTCTAACTACTATGTCTTCGAAGAACTACTCTGGTTTCAGTATGCAATCATCCAGAATCTTATAAATACGAGTACCATTTGATTCTGAAACTTCTCACACAGTTTCACAGTTACAGAATTGTATTTTTCCACTGAGATGACTGCACTATTTATTACATCAAACTGATATTCTCAACTTAGTAGACTGCATAGACTCTTATATTACTTTAGTCTCATTGACTATTGTTCCAGTAGTCTCTTCGGTTGTGAAGTAATCAGTTTCATGTGAGGCTACCTAGCACACATAGCAAGTTCAAGCCCAACGTGCCAATGCCTTACAGGTATTTAACTTATCTAGGTCTTCCTTTTTGAATATGCTTCACCTTGGTTCACCTGCCTCCACAGAGGGGTCCTATTGCTAAGACCAATCAACCTACAGCTCATCGCAGAAGGGTATGGGTGGATTCAGTATATTCTTAATAGCCTTTACTTACTGCAATATCCTCTCAGAATACTTCTCCGAAAACATCCCATCACGTTTGGCTTGTAATAAGGATGCCTAGCTTCAAAGCCTACTATCTCAATGCGCCTCTGACAGATCTCTTCCTTTCAACTTCCCAGCTGTCACCAAAGGTTCCCTCCTATATATCCCGTGAACAGCATGTGGTTGGATGGATGGTGGCGACAAATATAGTGTTATAAAGTGGACTTCATTGATATAACTTTTTAGCTATGCAACACAACTCGCGAAATCTCACTAATGATGTGCGGGCCCCATCAGGAGGCTAGAGGTAGGTATTGACATTTCCAGAAAATTGAGGGTCTGGGCGCAGTTATCCTACTGTGAGGTCTGTGCACTTTCTTGTATCGGATTTCCATATGTCTAACAGCTGTATAGGAGGATATATTATTTCAAGTACATGACTTATTAAAAGGTCATGTAGTTTACACACATGACTAATGATAAGGTTATATGACTTTTATGTTATGCAGGTATATGAGTTATAATTACCACTCAGAGTTATTTTAATTTATAAGCAGATTGAGTGGAGAACTATATAAGGAAGTTGTTAGAGCTTGGTAGTGAGTTTTCACATTCCGCTTCCACTATTTTCCCCCCACTACGTTTCTACCTCATCTTCAACACTATCAGCGTCCGGTGTGCCCACATGTCCTTACTATCCTAAAGACCCCCTGGCCGAGGCCTCCCTGTCACGACAGGAATGGCTTCAGTTTTACTTGCCCCCTCCAAACACTCCTCTGTGTCGGGAGTCCACCCTCACGTCCCCTTCCTCTAGGAGCTCCTTGAAAGGTCCTCAACGGACACAAAAATATCCACCCAACCTTTCCCCCCCATCAGTTCTACAGCGCTTGACGACCTCTCCCCTGGGGAAGCTGTCATCCTCCCGCTCTCCTGCACCTCCCTTCTGGCAGCAAGGTACATCTCCACTCAAATGAACGAATTAGCAGGCGAGATCGCGTGCCTTTCGGGACAAGTTGACAAACTCTACTCCCATCAGGATAAGCCCCAACACCCTCCTGCTCCCCCTACCCGGAACAACTCCACAGTAGTGTCGCTCTGCACTCTCCAGCTGTTGGTTAGAGACCTAGCATCCCAGCTGACCACTCCTCTCCCCTAACTAACACGCCTCCAACCGCCCCTACTCCAGCACCCCCTGCCTGTGCTGCTTGGCAAAAACTCAGCCCTGGCTGCTCCTTCCCGAAAGGGTAAAGAGAGGGCAATGTCCCCCCCCACCGCAACCCTTGCTGATGAGCTGACCCCCCTCTATGAGGGGGTGGCGACAGACACATCCCCGGCTACAGTAGGAAAGACCAGAAATGGTACGGCGACCCGGCCGCATATGCCGTAAAAATCCCTTGCTCCTGAGAGGCCCAGACCCACAGGGAAGGGAACTACCCCCCCCTCTTGGTATTCTACCCTGTCCCACATCCATCGGCTCAGTCCGGCGCCCCCTCCGCTCCGGCTGCTTCCACTGGACAGAAGAAGAAAGTGAAAGCGAACAAAGCGAAGATTGCTCCCTCAGCTGCCTAGGTAGCATCTGGCTTGGCCTCTGCGGCCCACCCAAACCATCCGAGGAGCCTCCCATCCGCCGAGAGACTATTCTTCGCCCCTAGGTCTTTCCCCTTCCTGCACTCTCAGTCTCATCGTCTAGCTGCCTCCTTCCCAGACATTACTGCCTCCGTCTTTTGGGAAGTGGGTTGCACCCTACCTTTGTTCTTCTCTTCCCAGATCAACAATAGGTGAGCAGTGACCCTCCTTGCCCTCTTCCTATTTGTCATCTCTACCGCCTACGCCCCCTACTACGACGCGCTCATGGCCAAGTTGAACCAGTCCTTTCCGACCTGAAATGCCCTGTTTCTTGCGTTCCGCCCTGCCCCTAACGAGGTCCAGCTCGCAATACACTCCCTCCCAATCGGATACCTCCCGGAGGACGACGATGACCTCCTACAGTGCCTCCGCAACACTATCTCGAACATCATGAAAGTTCGGATCCTCTGTGCCCACTACCTCAATCCTAATCGTAACTTTGGAATCGTTAAAAAGACAACTTCTGTGGTAGTGACAGTTGCGCCAGAAAATGAGGCTACCATGTTGGGCAACTGTTACCTTTTCTCCTCTTGATACAAGATCGTGAGAGCATACTTGGCTAACACCCTCACTCAATGCTATAATTGCTGGGAATATGGACACCATTTGGCTAGATGCAAGATTGACTACCCAGTCTGTCCAATCTGCGCCTTCTTACACAGAAAGCAGGCACACAGATACCAGAACCCCATGCATCCTAGGGGCGGTAACCTCAGAGTAGTGGTCGACTGCTACCCAACCTCCCCCCCCATGTGTGCAGCGTGCAAGGGCTAGCACTCAGCTTTAGCTAGAGAGTGCCTATTGAGACCCCCCCCACCTCCTCCCCACTAGGAGTTCTCTGTTCTGCCGAAGGAGGAAGCTATGGACACGACGAACGACTCCGGTGAGCGTCCTTCAACTGGTGCATGACTCCTCCTACCCCACTTCGATCCTGAAACACCATGCCCTAGGCCTGGTGATGCCCTCCCAACATGTCCCCCTATCCCAGCCCCAAAATCCCAAGGAGGTACCCTGCCGAATTCCGCATGGCAGGAATCTCTCACTCCTTTCCCTCCGCCTGAGACGCCGAAAGGCATGTAATGGTTGGTCACACCTCTCTTGTGAGTTTCGCACTGGAGGTGGGCTCCCGTAACCTAATATCCGTTCTACAACACAACTGCTTGGGAAGCTGGAATGTGTTTCTTTCCCTTTTTAATTCCTTTTCTCTTTTGGATTTCCCCCCTGCCCTCATTGCCCTTCAGGAGCCCCCCTATACAGAAACAGGCCTCCCTCGTTCACCAGCTTCAAAGACTTTTTGCCTCTCTGCCTCAATGGCGGCAAGCTAAGAGTGGCCTGCTACCTTCCCCTCTTTTCTACCCAACAGCATTCAGTTCTCCCAGTCTTTTCACAGGCAAGGGACTGGATAGCGGTGGACTTTTATCTTCTGTTAGTTTCTTTGATTCCTTTTTTCCCAAGTTCCGGGTTGTGAACCTCTACTGCACGTGTGATGGCTCCCCCTTCTGCCAGACCATCCCACCTGAGGTTGCCTTCACTCCCAGTGCCACACCAATGCTGGTCTTTGAGGATTTTAACATCCATTACCCCTCGGCCAATCCTGGTCGCCTCTTTTCGATCTCAGGTCTCGGTGCCTCCACCCCTTTCTTTGAGAAGGCTGCAGAAGAAGGTTTCTGCTTTTTGAACGTCCCTGGTACCCTTACCTACTTCCCCTTCAATCCCGAGTTACGCCTGTCAGTAATAGACTTAGCCTTTGCCAACGCCTCCCTGTCTCGCAACTTCTATTCATAGGACATGCCCCTTCCCCACACAGGATCTGACCAAGTTCCGATCCTTATAACTCTGTCGGAGCCTCTGGCTGGCCCTCCTGCTCCAGCCACCACATGGACGAAGACTGACTGACTTTCTCTTGAGGAAGAGATTAAAGCCATGAGATTTGACCCCCCTCCCCCTCTCCCAACACCCCATATATTCTCCACCTGGTTCGACACGGCCCTTCATAGACTGAGTGCTGTCCTCAGACTCTACACCCTGGATAAGAAGCCTTCCAACAGGTCCAAACCATGGTGGACCCCTCACCTCACGGTACAGAGATCAGCCTTCTACTCAATGCTCCAAGCGGCAGGGCAGGACCCCCTCCCCTCATCAAAGCAATAATGCAAAGAGGCACAGCTTCTATACTTCAAGGCCATAAATAAGGCTAAGACCGAATCTTGGAATAATTTCCTGAAAACGGCCACTCCGCACACACTCTGGACTGCAAAGTGCTACGCCTTTGGCAGACCCCCAGATAGGTTCCCACAGATACCCGGGGCTGATAACCCCACTGATATAAACAAAGCCCTTCTGGCTTATTTCTTTCCTTAGAAGCAGTCCTGAAACCTGTCAGCCATTCTATGAGAGTTCAGGGATGTTCCACCACTTTTGGCGGAGGAGATAATAGTTGCCTTCCAGAACTCCTCCTCATCCTCTGCCCCTGGCCCAGACCAGATTCTGTACTCCATTTGGAAGATAGTGCACTCTGTGAACCCCAATATCCTGATGTCCATTCTATGCCCCCTTATTCGGTACAGGCACCATCCCCCTTTCATGAAGTAAGCCACTGGCATTGTGTTGGATAAGCTATGGGAAACTCTCCTACGACATGCCAGCCTTGTTCCACATCATCATTCTCCTAGAAACTGTCTCTAAGATTCTTGAGAAGATCATGGCAACCTATCTTTCTGTACTCGCCTGCTTCCTGGGCCTACAGTCCCTCCACCAAACTGGATCCCTCCCAGGTCTGAGTACCTTCAATGCAGTGGCGACCCTCTCCCATGAGGTTCAGCTTTTTATGCGCTCCAAGCTCAAGGTCTCAACCGTCTTCCTTGACATCAAAGGCAGTTTCCACAACGTCTTGGCCCCCTTACTTTGCGACAGGCTTGCCACCAAGGAAGTCAATCCCTACATGGTCTCGTGGATCAGGTCCTTCATCCACGAATGCTCCTGCAGCCTGGTTTTCCAAGGGGCCCCCCAGATCTTCTCCCCAGTCTCAGTTGGCACGCCCTAAGGCTCTCCAATCTCCCCACTTCTGTTCGTTATCTACATCTCATCCCTTCACTTCCCGGTCCTCTCAGGGTCTCATCCTCTCCTCCATAGATGACTTCATGATCATGGTGGCCTCTGGTTCATATTGGAGGAATGTCCGGGGATTGCAGGGTAACACCTGCATTCTCTAGGCGAAGGCCGATAAGCTGGATGTGGCCTTCGCGATTCCAAAGACAGAACTCATGTATTGGGTGACCCCAAAACAGAGAGTCCCTCCTCCCACGATTCCAGTCTTGATAGACGGTCACTTCTTTCGCCCCTCTAAACTGATATGCTGGCTTGCATATTGGTTCGCGCCCTCAACCACCTCCGGCACTAAAGGCACTACACCACGTTTCACCAGAAGACTTGGCCTGGCCTAAGGGGCTTTCGCAACGATCCACAGACTCGCCAGGCCCGGTAATGGCCTCCCCTCCTTCCTCTGCCATCATCTGGCATCTTCTCTAATCTTCCATATTCTCCTCTATGGGGCGGACCTCGTCTCACCAAGCCTCGCCCTCCTGGACCGAATGTCCGTCTTTTAGAGAACTGTCCAGAGGGGGGTGACAAACTGCTTTTCTTCAACCCCGGTTGGCATCCTGGCATGTGAATTGGCACTCCCCCCCCTCTCACAATTAGTCCTCCACCGACAAAGACTGGCTACCATCCGACTGGCATGCCTCCCCCCCCGAGACCAACCTGGTGACTGCGAGGCTCCACCGGTCCTTTCCCACATCCTCCCATTTCCGGGCCCTGCAGGACCATCGTCACTCAACAAGAGGCTTGACGTCTGGCTACGCCCCACTCCTTTCGAAAGCCCCGCCCCTCTGCTCCCCTATAAGGAAGTACCTTTTGCTACACATGATTGCACGCTGCACTCTCCCATTTATTGACATCTCAGTCCCTGTCCCCGTGGCCTCATCCCACCTTCTTCTCCCTGACCCACTGCCCCTGGGGGAGGAGGTCCCATCCTACCGGTCAATCAAGGCACGAGTGAGAGCTGCACTCGCCAAGGATTGTGCCACCCAGTTCCCCCACCCACCCAGCTACCAACACGCTGCGACCCTCTCGCCCCACTCCTTTATGGGTCTGGTGAGGTTTATAGCGGGCAGGATACACCAGATGCGCTCGGGCAAGAGTTACCTCGCTGCCCACCCCTCCTGGTGCACTTACAACCCCTCTCCCCTCTGCCCCTATTGCGAGCAGGATGAGGAAGACTTCACTCACACCATCCTATACTGCGAGTCTCGCAAGGAGCCTCGTGAGCGCCACCTCCCAGGGCTCACTGATATCGGCAGAGACAGCCTACTATAGACCGACACAAACGCCCTCCACTCCCTGGCGAGGTACCTCAACGTAACCGCCACCAGCTTTCCCCCCAGCATGCCGCCTGCATGCTGGGACCCCCCACCCAGACCCTCTCCCCGAGGCACAGAGCTCCCAATCTACAGCTTTAGGCCCTGGGGTGTGACGCCCACCACCTTCTTTGATCCACCCGAAGAGAGCTTTTGTTTTTATCTTTCTTTGGTGGTTGATTTTATTTGTCGTTATGATTTTTGTATTTTGTTGCTTTAGTTCCTTGGGACTTTGTGTTGGCTATCGGATACTACTAGGAGGATTTTATATTTTGGTGCGAGTTTTTCCTTTGTGCTTGTGATTTTTGAGCTCTAGGTTTTGTTTATGCCATAGCTAGCGCTGCATGCAAGTTCTTGTGCCGTAAACAATGAATACATGATGATAAAAATAACAAAAAAGAAGAAAAAACAAAAGAAAAAAGAAAAAGTTACTTAGTAGTTAGTTCACGCTCCGCTCCCATTATTTTCTCCCCTGTATATTTCCACCTTGTTCTCAACACCATCCGTGTCCGGTGTGCCCATACATTTTTGCTATCCTATATACCTCCAGGCCAAGGCCTCTCAGTCATGACAGGAATGGCTTCAGTTCTCCTTCCCCCCTCCGTGCACTCCTCAGTGTCAGGAATCTGCCCTAATGTTCCCCTCCTCCCAGACCTCCTTGAGAGGTCCACGACACACGCGTGAGTGTCCCCCTAACGTTTCCTCCCCATCAGTTCAGGCGAACTTGATGACCTCTCCCTTGGGGAGGCTGTCATCCTCCCCCTCCACTGCACCTCCCTTCTGGCCTCTCGGGCCCTATCTACTCTAATTGACGAACTCGTGGTGGAGGTCGCTCACCTCTCCAGACAAGTCAATGAGCTCTGCTCCTGTCGGGGCCAGACTCAATGCTCTCCTGCCCCCTTCATTGAAAATGACACCACTGCTACGTCGCTCGCCGCCCTCCAGGTATCAGTTAGAGACTTCGTATCCCAGCTGACCACCCCCCTTCCCCAATCAACACACCCCCAACTGCCCCCACTTGAACAGCCTACGCCTATGCCATCCACTACCAATATGGCACAGACAGCTTCTTCCCGAAAGGGCAAGGAGAAGGTCTTGTCTGCCCCCACTGCAACCCTAGCCGATGAACTGACCCTCCTCCATGAGAGTAGTGGAGACACGGATATCTCCTGCTACAGCATCAAAGACCAGAAATGGTACGGCAACCTGGCTACATACGCGGCGAAATTCCCGTACTCTTGGAAGGCGCAGACCTACATGCAAGCCAAGTACCCCCCCCTCTCGGAGTTCCACCCTGTCCCCCAGCCATCGGTACAGTCTGTTACCCCCTCCTATGCTCAGGCTGCTTCCTCTGCACAGAAGAGGAAGGGGAAAGCGAACAAGGCGAAGAACACTCTCTCAGCTACCCAGGTAGCATCTGGCTTGGCCCCCACGGCTCCTTCCACGGGTCTGAAGAGCCTCCCAGTGGCTGAGAGACGATTCTTCGCCTCGATGTCCTCCCCTTTTCCTCACTCCAAGGCCAAGCTTATAGCTGCCCCCTTCTCCGACACCGCCGCCTCTGATTTCCGTGAAGGAGGCTCCAACCTCCCACTATCTTTCTCCACCCAGGTCAACGACAGAGGTGCTGTTACCCTTCTAGCTCTCTCCCCCTTCGTTCCATCAACAGCCTATGCCTCCTACTATGACATACTCTCAGCTAGACTGAACCCGTCTTTCCCAGTAGGTGGTGCCCCGTGGGTCCCCTTTCGCCTTGCCCCCAACGAGGTCCAACTCACTGTATACTCCCTCCCTATAGGTGATCTTCCCGAGGATGACGATGACCTCCTTCCTTCCCTCAGCAACACCATCCTGAACTTCAAGAACATCCAGATCCTTTCAGCTCACTACTTGAACCCCAACCATGACTCCAGAATCCTCAAGAAAGCAACATTCGTGGTTGTGATGGTTGTACCAGAGAATGAGGCCATCATGCTGGGCAACGCCTACCTTTTCTCCTTATGAGGCAAGATCGAGAGAGTATACTTGGCTAACAGCCTCACTCAATGCCATAATTGCTGGGAATTCGGATGTTAGGTATCCTACCTATCCTCCTATGTCAATAGGTGTCCTGCGACAGGCAACAGCTCTCTGTTAGTCTCCTTGTAATAGTGCGATGCTTCTCTTCCTTAGTGCGTTGTTACTTCGTTCCTTCTTCTTACCAAGACCTCGATTATTATTCTTAGACCGTTGTCTACGTTCCTTCTTTGAACGCTAATAATCAAGTCGTATCATGGTAGAACTCTTAAAGTGGTAGAATAGAATCTATTCTTAATAGTATAGGTAAGAAAGTATAATAGGTGGTTGCGTGAAGAACTAACTACCAGGCTCTTCCGGCCTCCTTTTATAGTCCTTCACTCCACCCGCTTACAAATCAAAAACAACTATGAGTCATAATCATGACTCATGAAAAACATCACATGACCGCATCATTGGTCATGTTCGTAAACCACCTGACCTCTTAATCGGTCATGTGCTTGAAAGTAAACCAACTGCGCAGCCCCCTTGGCCTCGTGCGCTGCCCCCATAACCTCTTAATAGGTCATGTGCATGAAACAACATATAATCCATAAACTCTCATGACGAGTATCCTTGTCATGGTGAAACCTCTCTTGCCACAAATATCTCCTTCCACTATCTGCCACACCGTCGTGACAATAGCTCTCTTGCCACAAACATCTCCTTCCACTATCTGTCACACAATCATGACAATAGCTCTTTTGCCACAAACATCTCCTTCCACTATCTGCCACACAATCGTGACAACAGACACCATTCAGCGGGATGCAAGATTGACCATCCAATCTGTCCAATCTGTGCCCTCTCCCCCAGAAAACAGGCATACCAATACCAGAACCCCACCTGCCGCAAGGGCGGGAACCTCAGAGCAGTGGTTGACTGCTGTCCAACCTTTCTCCTGATGTATGCGGTCTACAAAGGCCACTACCCAGCTTTTATTCAAGAATGCCTATCGAGACCCCCCCCCCTCCTCCCCACCAGGAGTTCTCTGTTCTGCAAGACGAGGAACATATGGATATGACAAACTACTCCAGTGAGGGTCCTTCAACAGGTGCACGACTCTTCCTACCCCTCTTCGATCCTGAAACACCGCGCCCTAGGCATAGCGATGGCCACCAGTCACGTCCCGCCCTCCTAGCCCCAAAACTCAAAGGAGGTGCCTTGCCGAACACCGCATGGCAGGCATCTCCTACTTCTTTCCCCCAGCCTGAGTCATCAGAAGGCGTGTAATGGTTGTTCACTCCTCACCCGTGAGTTCTGCGCTGCAGGCGGGCTCCAATATCCCAATATCCGTTCTCCAACACAACTGCTTGGGAAGCTGGGATGTGTTTCTTTCTCTTTTTAATACCTTTTCTCTTTTGGATTTCCCCCCTGCCCTTGTTGCCCTTCAAGACCCCCCCCGGTACAGAAACAGACCTCTGTTATTTGCTGGCTTCAAAGCCTATTTGCCCCCCTGCCCCAATAGTGGCAAGCTAAGAGTGGCCTGCTACCTACATCTTCCATCCACTCAACAGTTCTCGGTCCTCCCAGTCTTTTCTGAGGCAAGGGACTGGATGGTGGTTGACTTTCACTCGTCCGTTGGTTTCTTTGATTCCTTTGTTACCAAATTCCAGGTTGTAAACCTCTATAGCACATGGGACAGCCCCCCCTTTCATCAAACCATCTCACCAGAGCTTGCTTTCCCCCACTCCACTACCCCCATGCTGGTCGTTGGGGACTTCAACATACACCATCCCTCCGCAGACCCAGGTCCCCTTTTCTTGATCTCGGACCTTGGAGCCTCCACTCCTTTATATGAGGAGGCCACACAGGAAGGCTTCTCTTTCCTGAACACTCTTGATACTCTTACCTACTTCCCCTTCAATCCCGATTTGCGTCCCTAGGTTATAGACTTAGCCTTTATTAATGCTCCATTGTCTCCCAGCTTCTGATCGTGGGACATACCCCTCACCCCGACGGGATCTGACCATGTCCCAATCCTTATTACCCTTTCAAAACCTCTGGCTTACCCACCTGCTCCGGCTCCTGCGTAGATGAAGACTGACTGGCTTTCCCTTGAAGAAGAAATTAAAGCAAGGAGATTTGACCCCCATCTCCCTCTCCCTACACTCTACACATTCTCCACCTGGTTTGACATTGCCCTCCGCAGGCTGAGAGCAGTCCTCCAGCTCCACACCGGGGACAAGAGGCTTTCTAACTGGTCCAAACCATGGTGGACCCCTAACCTTATGGGGCAAAGGTCCACTTTCAACTCAACAGTCCGGGTGGCATGGTGCGATCCTCTCACTTCATCCTAGCGACAGTGCAACGGAGTACAGCTTCTATACTTCAAGGCTACTAAGAAGGCCAAGACTGAATACTGAAATAGTTTTCGGAAGATGGCTACCCCCCAAACACTTTGGACTGCGAAGCGCTACACCTTCAGCAGACCTTCAAATAGGTTCCTCCAAATACCCGAGGCTGACAACCCCACAGTAATCAAGAAAGCCCTCCTTTCACACTTCTACCCCTGAGAAGCAGTCCTCGAACCCACCCGCCATGCTTAGGGAGTTCAGAGATGTTCCGTGCTATCGGTGGAGGAGATAACTATTGCCCTCCACAAGTCCTCTTCATCCTCTGCCCCTGGCCTCTACCTGATACCATACTCGATTTGGGAAAGAGTACACTCTGTGAACCTAAATATCCTCATGTCCCTCCATGGCCTACTTGTTTGGTATGCACAACATCCCCCTTTCCTGAAGAAGGCCAACAGCATCATGTTGTAGAAGCCGCGGAAACCCTTTTATGACACACCAGCCTCATTCCGAATTATTGTCCTCCTGGAAACTGTCTCTAAGATTCTCGCGAGAATTATGGCAACCTGTCTCCCTGCACTCGCCCGCTTTCTGGTCCTCTTGTCCGCCCACCAGACTGGATCCCTCACAAGTTTGAGTACCTTCGACACAGCGGCAACCCTGTCCCATGAGGCTCAGCTTCATATGCGACTCAAGCTCTTGGTCTCAACCCTCTTCCTTGACAAAAAGGGTGGTTTCGACAACATCTTAGCCCCCTCACTTTGCGACAGACTTGCCACCAAGGCAGTCAATCCTTACCTGATCTTGTGGATCAGGTCCTTCCTCGACGTGCCCTCCTGCTACCTTGTCTTCCAGGGGGCCCCCCATGTCTTCTCCCCAGTTTCGGTCAGCACCGCTCAGAGATCCCCGATTTTGCTTTATTCTTTTTTTTTTTTTTTCCTTTTTTTTTTATCTTCAATTTTATTCCGTGTTTTAAGGTACACCATCTGTATGCAGCGCTAGCTAGGACCGACGCGAAAACCTCCCTCCCTACTCCAGCCCGAAACAGCCAGAAGAAAAACTGTCACGAAGTCCATCAACATCGGAAACCAGGTGCCCAGCCCGCAGGCCCCCGGACTTGAACAGGGAAGGGTCTCTCCTAGAGCCGCCAACTCCAACACCCCGCGCAGTCGAAAAAACTCCCCCACCCCGCAACTTGTAGTATACACAATGTAAAGACAGTAAAAGAAAACCCCCCAAGCCCATCAGATCTAAAGAAGCCCCAGTACCCAACAGTGTCTTAACAAAAAGTACCCGCGGCATTGCTGGGAGGATCGGTGTCGTGCTGACCGGGAAGGCTAAAGGAGACGCTCAGAGAGCCATCGAAGCGAGGTGGTGTAGCAGTAGGGTGCTAGCCGAGGGAGGGTGCAGCAGTAGGGTGCAAGCTGATCCGACCGTAAGATCAGGAAGGAAACCGAACGCGACCGTATCAACTATCGGTAAACGTGTTCATGTCCGACTAGGCGGTCCTCAGAGGCAGAAGGCAAGCGTTTTACCACATCTCTCATGTAGTCCCTTGTTCTACGAGAGACAGTGTCACTTAGTGGATGGGATACCACCGCTTAAGCCAACCGTGAGGAGGAGCGAGATCGACCCGCGGGCCTGTTGAAAAGTCCTTGCGTACAGCAAACCGTGTTCCCAGCCGTCTGAAGCATGGGGAGCGACCGGTCGCCGACCGTGCGGAGGGGCCTCGCTAAGCGAGGAAGGGGGCGAGAACGGGCACCAGAGAAGCAGTACCGGAACTCAGAGGAGGGAAAGCCCGACGCGTAGCAAAGGCGAAGAAGGGCATTGAGGGGGGGGATGGCCGTCACTCCTAGGCCGAAGCCATCGCGGGAGGAGAGGGGTGGCGGATCGTTCGTGAAGATCAAGCCCTGAGGGTTGATTTCAATCGAGAGGAAAATGGAGGAGACGGAGGATGAGATCCCCGATTTTGCCACTCCTGTTCATTATATATGTTTCACCCCTTCATTTCTCAGTCCATCGAGGCCTCATCCTCTACAATGTGGATGCCATGGCGGTCAAGGTCGCCTCTGGTTCGTATCGGAGGAATGTGGAGAGGCTACAAGCCATAACTAAGACTCTCCAGGCAAAGGCATGGAGACTCCGGGTGTCTTTCTCAATCCCAAAGACTGAACTCATGTACTGGGTGACTCCAGCCCAAAAGGTCCCACCACCCACAATGGCGGTCTTGATAGATTGCCTCCTCTTTCGCCCCTCCAGACTAATGCGTTGGCTTGGCTATTGCTTCAAGCCCTCATCCATCTCGTGCTCTAAAGGCACCACCTCACACTTTACAAGAAGACTTTCCCTGGCCCAAGGGACCTTCTCAACAATTCAGAGACTCTCCAAACCTGGTAAAGGCCTCCCCCCTTTCCTCTGCTACTGCCTGGCATCCTCCCGTATCTCTCCAATCCTCTTCTATTGGGCAGACCTCTTCTCACTGAGCCTCATCCTCCTGGATCGGATGTCTGTCTTTTGGAGAACCATCCAGAGATGGGTAACAAATTGCTTCTGTTCAACCCCGATTGGCATCCTGGCATGCGAATTAGCTCTCCCCTCCCTCCCACTTTTGATCCTCCACCAATAGAGACTGGCCGCTGTCTGGCTTGTGTGCCTCCCTCCGGAGGCCAATCCAGCGACTGTGAGGCTCCATCTTTCCTTTCCCACATCCTCCCCCTTTAGTGCCTTGGAGAACTATCGTCACTTCACCAGGAGCCTGACATTGGTCTACACCCCTCTCCTCTGGAAGTCCTCCGCTCCGTGCCCCCCTATAAGGAAACACCTACTCTTGGACACGATAGCGTACTGCACCCTACTCTTTATCATCACTTCAGGCCCTGTTCAAGTAGCCACGGCCGTCCTCCTTCTGCCTGACTAGCTTCCCGTAAAAGAGGGGGTCCTGTCCTACGAGTCAATTAAGGCACGTGTAAATGCTGCACTTGCCAAGGATTGGGCGACCCAGTTCCCCCCCCCACCTGGCTATCAATACACCCAAACTCTCTCACCCCACCTGTTCATGGGCTTTGGGAGGTTCATTGCTGGCTGGATCCACCAAATGCACTCGGGCAAGAGTGATCTCACTGCCCACCCCTCCTGGTTCACTGATGATTCCTCCCCCTTCTGTCCCCACTGCGAGGAGGATGAGGATGATTTTGCTCAAGCTATCTTGTACTGTGAGTGCCGCAAGGAGCCTCGTGAGTGCCACCTCTGGGGGCTCACAGACATTGCCGGAGATAGCTCACTCTGGACCAATATAAACACCCTCCACTCTCTGGCATGGTACCTCAACATGACCACCACAGGCTTTCCCCCTGGCATGCCGCCTGCATGCTGGAACCCCCTGCCCGAGCCCTCCCCCCGCTGCACGGAGCTCCCAATCCATGGTTTTAGGCCCTGAATCATCACGCCCGCCTTTCATTTTACTCCTCTCTGACAATGTTTTTCTTTGTTTTGATTGGATTTACTTTTTTGTTATGATTTTCACACTTGATTGCCTTAGTTCAGTGGGATTTTGTATCAGCTATCGGACACGGCTTGTAGGATTTTATGATTTTGTGTGATTTGTTTCTTTTCTGGTTGCGAGTTTTGAGATTAAGGTTTTGTTTATGCTATAGCTAGCACTGCATGCAAGTTCTTGTACTGCAAACAATGAATATATGATGATAAAAAAAAAAAAAAAAAAAGCTTAGTAGTTAGTTTTATCCTCCATCTCCTCTATTTTCCTCATGCCTGAAATAAACCTTCAATATAAGACTTCTACAATTACCCACTCCTCCTCTCGGCCCATCATGGCTTCAGCCTAGGAGTGATGGCCATCCTTATCCTCTGCATGCTGACCTCTTGCACTTTCTTTATGTGTTGAGGCTTCCTTTTTCTTTGGATCCAGTACTGCCTTTCTGCTACTTATTCCTTTGCCTGACCTCGCTTCGCGTGGCCCCTCCTCAATGTTGGTGACTAGTCACTTCCCCTGCAACAGACCACAGTAAATTGGGCTCGCAGTAAGCAGGAACTTCTTCTACTGGCTAACAGTAAATCTCGCTCCTTTCTTATTTCCAGGACTGCCTTGTCAGGTACAAATACAATATCTGATAGTTGACACAATCGCGTTTGTTCTCTATCGCGCTCTTATAGTTGGATTGGCTTGCACCCTACTATTATACCCATTAACCTGTTAGTACCATACTAGTGACATTCTGACCTGTCGATCAGCAAAGTCCACCTTCTTTCTCAGTTGCGTTGCGTTTTGGGATAACTTCTAATATTTATCTATCTACCTATGTTAGGTATATAGATATCAGAGACAAAAAGTGCACAGACCTCATAGTAGGGTAACTGCATACAGACCCTCGATTTTACGGAGCAACCAACACTCTCCTCTGGCCTGCTTATGGGGCCCACATATCATTAGTGAGATTTCATGAGTTGCATCTCATAACTAAAATGTCACATCAATGAAGCCAGTATTTTAATACTATATAAGTCACTGCTATCTGTCCAACCACATACTATTCATGGGATATATGAGATGAGACCTTTAATGGCAGCTGCAAAGTGGAATATAAAAAATACATCAGAGGGGCATTAAGATAGTGGGCTTCGAAGCCATGCTTCCTAATTTTAGTCTGAAGGAGAAGGGATGTTTTCTGCAAGAGATACTCCAAGTAGATCCCTCAGTAGTAGGAGCTATTGAGGATATACCGAATCCACCTATACCCTTCTGAGATGACCTGTAGATTAATTGGTCTTAGCAATAAGACTCTTCTCAGGAGGCAGGTGGACCACAGGGAAGCACGTACAGAAATGAAGACATAGATAAGACAATGACCCAAAAGACATTCGCATGTCAAACTTGAACTTGCAATTAGTACATGGTAGACTAGTACAAAACTAATCACTTCACAACTAAAGAGACTACTGGAATGATAGTCAATGAGGTGAAAAGTAATATAATAGTCTATGTTGTCTACTAAGTTGAGGATATCTGTTTGGTAAAACAAATAGTGCTCTCATCTCAGTGGAGGAATATGATTCCATAAACTATAAAAGAGTGTTAGAAGTTTCAGGGTCAAACAGTGCTCACACTTATAAGATTCGGGACATTTGTATATTAAAACTAGAGTGTGTTAGGCAGATGCTAAACTCTTGTATAACTGAGTGCTATAGGCTAAAATCTTGGATAGGAAAATCTGTCGAGGAAGGCTCGTCTCAATAAAATTAGTATGGTAAATATTTAGAATGTAGAACAATATTATATTATTAAGATCTATTCTCCGTTGCTTGATAATATCTGTAAAGCTCAGGAGGCACTTCAATATTTATATCCTATGTCTAAGTATTCGCAGACTACTAGTGTTCATTACGAAGCCTGCAGGGCCTGAAGATCACTGGCCCCTAGCCCCATTTCCTGCCCCCGCCTGCTCACTGGCTTGGGGCAGGGTATTTTCGAGGCTTGCCCTGCCCCATTACCAGCCACAGGCCCTGCTCCACCGATATCCCAGATGGGCCCCCAGTAAATTTGGCTAGGAAGAAACAGGTCCCTGTCCAAGGAAAGAGTAGGGTGGGGGTCTGGATAGGGGCAGGGCAGGGGGGCTAACAAAATACCCCCCCCCTGGCCTGCGTAATGGTGAGGTGCCTAAGAGTAAAACCTGCACCACCCCATCCTGTAATGAACTCTAGTGGACTACTTCTAACTACTATGCCTCCGAAGTACCACTCTAGTTTTAATACGCAAATGTCTAAAATCTTATAAGTGTGAACATTGTTTGACCCTAAAACTTTTCAAACCCTTTCACAGTTATATAATAGTATTCCTCCTATGAGATCACTGTGCTATTTATTATACCAAACAGTGGCCTTCAACTTAGTTATCCGCATAGACTATTATATTACTTTAGTCTTGTTGACTATCATTCTAGTAGTCTCTTCAGTCAAGAAGTGATTAGTTTCATGGTGGGCCACCTAGTGCCAATTGCAAGTCCAAGCCCAACGTGTCAGCTTCTTAAGGGTCTTCAACTTATCTAGGTCTTCCTGTCTGAATGTACTTTACCTTGGTCAGCCTGTCTCCATAGAGGAGTCCAATTGCTGAGACCAACCAATCTACAGCTAATCTCAGAAGGATATGGATAGATTCGGTATGTCCTCAATAGCCTCCACTACTGGGACATCCTCTTGGAGGATTTTGCCAGAAATGTCCAATCACCTTTGGCCTATTATTAGGAAGCCTAACCTTGAAGCCTATTATCTCAATGTGCCTCTAATAGAATTCTTCCATTCTACTTCTCAGATGTTGCCAAAGGTCCTTTTTTATATATCTCATAAAAGGCTTGTGGTCAGGCAAACTGCAGTGAGGTATATGGTACCCCGACATTGGCTTTACTGATGTGACATTTTAGTTAGAGGGCACAACTCACAAAATCTCGCTAATAATGTGCGGGCCCTCCAAGGGGGCTGGAGAGAGGTGTTGGCTCTGGTAACTCAACAGTCTATGTACAGTTATCCTACTGTGAAGCTTGTGCACTTGTCTCTGATTTCTATATGCCTAACACAAGCTCCCTCCTGCTAGGCTTCCTCTCAAATGCCCATATAATCATGTTTTATAGATATTTCTAAATACATTTTAAGACTCAGTGTACTTAGAGTAAAAATTCTTCTATATTTACTTAGCCATGGTAGGAAAACCTTTTCCTTACTATCTTACATCTGCCCTTCCTGGCAAGTGCAAATTTTCATTATCAACATTTTTGACAACTTCCTCCATATTTTCCATACTGGTAGCTGGCTCCTAGATGTTCTCATCTTGTCAACACTCTTCCCATTTAATGAAGTACCACAGTTCTCACTTTTCTTGATAGCGGCCACATACCCATTTCCCATAAGAACATATCTCTCTTCTTACTATTTTTTCAATCTGTTATTGTAGATCGCTGTCAATGGCCTCTAGTGGTCTAGGGGGTTACTGGCGATTGCCATGAAATGATTGGTGTTAGGGTTCCAGTAATGCAATATGGAATACGGGATGAATGTTTTATTGATCAGATATATTGAGCTTGTAAGCTCTGAATCCTGACTTTTCCAGGATCTGAAATGAACTGTAAGATTTTGGGCTTAGCTTCTTTGACTTTCGTCCGGTATGCATATCTTTTGTGTTCAACCTTAGTTTGTCCCCAAGCTTATAGTCTGGTTGCTGTCTAGCTTTTTGGTCACAGTATTTTGCCATTCCTTGCTTTATTTTTTCTAGCAACTCTCTCTTATTCATGTATTGTCTTAATCCAGTTCAGGTAAAGTGTTGCTCCTGGATTTTGAGCTTCTCACTCCTTCATCCATTCTATCTGTGGATGGGATCTGTAGTTCACATAAAATGTTGACATCCCTGAGGTGTTTGTAGAGTAGTTGTTATAGGCATGTGCAGCTAATAGTAATAACTAATACCAGTCATCCTGATCATAGTTTATAAAGCTCCAAAGGTATCCCTCTAGTACTTGGTTTGTATGTTCCATTTGTTCATCAATTTGAAGGTGATAAGCCATTAACATTCTTCGCTTGATTTCCAATGCCTTGCAAAGGGATTCCCAGTATTCTCCTACGGGTTTTGAGTTTATATCCACAACAATTTCGGTTTGTAGGCTGTCTAGCCTCTAGACCTCTTTTAAGAATGCATTTGTAACAAATTTAGCAATGGCTGATGTCTGTAGTCTGATGACATATGCCATCTTCATGAAGCGATCAATAACTAGTATAATTTGAGTACGTCTTTATGACTCTGGTAGTTGTCTGCTGAAGTCCAGTACAATACATACCCATCCTGTGTAGGGTATTTGTAAAAGGTGCAATAATCTATACTTGGTATGTCTACCTAATTTATTATGTTGGCATTCATTGCAGGATCGTACAAAGTCATTGATCCACTTTACTAGTCCTTTCTAATAGAAATATTGCATGATGATTTCTAAGGTTTTTTCTTGTCCAAAATGTCCTGCAATCTTTGTATTGTAATATCCTTCTGCGTAGGAATAAGATCGGTACTTCTACCAGCGCTTGGCTTCGTATAATTTTTCCCTGGTTAATTGTAGTTTCCCAGCATTCTCTTAGTGCCTTATGCTGCGTTTCAGATAGTGAATACATTAGTCTCCAGAAAGCAGTTGATCCTGAAATTTAATTAATCTCATCGTCAAAAGTTCGTCTTGGAGCTAGTTTTTCTGTGGTCTGATCTTCACACAGATATTTGTAATGCCAGTATTCCTTTGGTAAGATTTCGAGTACTACCGTATTTTTAATGGTTCCTATTAGTCTGATATGACAGGCATTACGATCTCCAGTAACGCATTTGTCATATTCAAATATATTTGCTATTCCTTCATCTTCTTCCATAGAGTTTTCACAACTTTCTGTGGCGAAAGTCCAATTCTCTGCATCTTCTATGTGTGATACTGGGTGTTTACAATGCCACCACCTAAAAGGAATTATCATCTCATAATAACCTCCTTCAGCAATTTTACACATTACTTCAGAAATATGTCAGGTTTTTCTTATTTCTAATTTTATTGGTAGGGTATAACACTTCCCTCTTATGGCTACTGATGTGCCATCAAAACCCAAGATATCAACTGCATTATTTTGTTCAACTATAGGAAGGCAGTGGTCTTCAACTAGGTCCTTATTGATGAGGAATACATTGGATTCTAAGTCTCTTAAGACTTTAACTTTGTATCACTTATCGCGTATATGGAGGTAAGTGATCTCCTTCGGAGAGTTGTATCATTTTGGTTTTGGAGCGTCTACTTCCACACGCTTAGTACAGATTAGTATTTCTTGGCTTTTTTCATTTAGGCATCATTGGTATTGGATGTAGGTAACAGATTGTTTATTACTATGCCCATATAGTTTTGACCACTGAGGTCCTCTCAGACTAACTAGTAATTATTAGCTCTAATAATCTGGGTCTACATACTAAGCGGCATTTTACCAATATGCTATTGTACATAACCAGTTCTCAGGATAGATGCCTTCTCCCAACATACCAGACCTAGACTCATAGCCGATTTTCAGGTGGTTATTAGCCATTTTACTCTCCAGGTGTGGGGCTCCAGTTTTCACTGATCCTTTCTCTTAGGTTCTTGGTTCATCCATCCAGCTACCTCTGAGGGACCCTACATACTAATGCGGTACATCCTATCTCACACTTCAATCAGAAGGCAATGTATTACACACGTATAATACGACTCGAACTCATGTGGTAGGTGGAACTGCCCTCTTTCGTTATCCTCTTATCAGTATTGTTATCAGGTAGATCTTGTATTACTATGTCCTAACTTATTCGGTATAGTAACTTGCTTGCACTTGAGTAGCAGGTAGCCACCAGGTAACTCAAGGAACTTCATACTTATAGCTCCTGGGTCCTGTGGGCATGTTGATGATCCTCGCTTTCAATCAAGACTCTACGTATATTAATTCCTCGTATTTGAGCTCACAAGTCTTTCGCGAGGTCCCTTCACTTAGACCCTACTTGCATTGATCTTGAAAGGAAAGACTTATTTCCCACCACTTTGATCAATTTGATGTTTGATTCCTGATATTGCACACAGACTCTCCAATCTCTATTGTAGTTGGTACTCTATACACCCCAGCCAAAGGAGTTCCTATTCCGATTCCAGTTCTATTTGGACACTTACTACCCAAAAGCTCTCGCTATTGGTGCCTTGTTAGCTGGCATAGGTCAGTTGTTCTTCATCTGCCAGTTCCCAGATCCTATTCATTTGAACTGGTTCCTGGATAATACCTACTCTGCATGCTAATTTGGACTTTACAATAGCTGATCTTGCACGACGAATTCCAATTTTTATCAGTGTTGATCTGACAGTTGCTGCTGATATGTAGACATCCCTCCAACACATCTAATACATCCAGTTTTTCTTCCCACAATGTGTCCAATTTTTGTTCCTCCTCAGAGTGTCTATTACACTTCATGAGATACCAGTATAAGCCTGGTTGAAGTTTGTGTAGGTTGTTTTTGTCCCACCTCTCAGCCTTTTCTTTTGCCCTTCCTGGCTCATCATCTTGCTTCTGTTTTCATAGTGGGGCTCCACCTCCCTAGATATAAGGATTGTTAATCCTTTGTCCCTTTTATTTAAAGTCACATCAGTTTTCTCTTTTGACCTCTTAGAATATCTTCAGCTTAGGTTGTTGGTCTTTTGTAAACTTTTCTGGTGCAACCAATACTTCTTCAGATCGACTGTATGCCCTAAGCGACTTTCTTCATTCTTGATCTGTATCATAGTTGAGAGCTGACAACTTGTCGATTATTTGTTTTGGAAGTTTATTTTCCACTTACTCCCTCCAGAACTCTCCTGTCATTCATGCTCTAATATTTAGGCTATGTTTGAATGTTGGGAACAGTTTGATACCGCCTGCATACTTTACTGACTTCATATCTCGAAGCTCTTGTCTCTCAGCTTCTACCGCAGTAAACTGCTTGATTGTATCTTGTTCAAATCACATTCATGTTACCAGCTCTGGCTGTTGTGTTTCCCCATGAAGTCCATCCATAGTCTTCCTATACTAAATGGTATAAGGAAGGACTATGTCTCCCATTGTACGATTGTGCACATAAATGACTCGTTCTCAGGCACTATCTCAGATCGGTGGTCTTCTTTCGCAATAGTCAGTATACTGTATAATCCAGACATATATGTCTTGTGTGAATTTGGCCTCAAAAAAATGGGGGTGGTTCTGATAGTCACTTAATATTCAGTGCTATTGCATTGGTAAGTGTTTCTAATATATCCAACTGTTAGAGTATTTGTCTTCACCACCTATAGCTTGGACTTCCTCTTCTCCTTCCTCTTTCCCTTTCATCATCATCATTATCATCATCATCCGGGCCATCTGGGTTACATCATTGTATATCTGAGGGGGTTGTATCAGCGGCTTCATTGCCCTTGTTTTTTTCTCACCCTGTTGGGGCCTGATAATAGTCTTCATCATCTGCCTCCAAAACGGGCAGTAAAGGTATTAGCTATGCTGTACTTTATTCTAGTGTAGTTACCAGTATCTTAATCACAGATGCTATTAATGCCCTTATGTTATCATTTGTCACTTCTCCTATCTGATGTTGTTTAGTTTTGATTTTCCAGAGTTCATTTTAGTATACCATTTGGTCCAAGTGCTAGCAATCGAGAGCTAGATTAATATTTTCTTCTTGCTTGATTCTTTGCGAATGGAATTCTAAGTATTCTGTTGTTAAGCTGGTGACTATTTGTTACAGGGTTTGATCTCCGGCCAATGCCTCCTGACTATATACCACAAGGTTTCTATGTAACCTTGTAGTTACTTCTCCATGTGCCTTTTGACGCTTATCTTATACCTCTATCTTCATTGCTACTTCCCGTATGATTTCCTATTGGATATCCTTGACCTCCTGCTCCACGCTTGGTAGCTGCATCAACAATACTACGATGTCTTTGTCATGGACATCTTGTCCTTCTGAGATTAACTGTTGTACCTTAAGTAGTTTTACGGTATTGTCTTAGATAATACCCTTTAAATATTTAAAGTTGATATCGGCTTAGTTGAGCGATCTGTCTATATCTTATCTCATTCGACCTAAGATTATTCCCTAGATGATTAGCTAACTTCGCCAGGTTTTTGCAGTGTGGTCTCCAGGCTTCAGTGTCGATGAACTTGATATCCGGTGAGTACTAGCCATACTGGATAATTGTAGTATCTTGGGATTATCTGGTAATATTCGAAATCTCATTGGTAGCGAAGGTGCCTGACTATGGTGTTGGACATCACTCAAGGATTGGACTTAGGTGGACAGACTGGCAGTACTATTTTCTGAGATATCTGGCCAAGTATCCATAGGTTCTCCTCCTGTTATCTGCTTTGGTTATCCTCATCCAGACTGAAAAAGCTTATCTATATCCTGCATTGAAGTAGATTTTGTCGATATCTTTATAGGATCTGGTACTCTGTGCCAGAATTCTCGTTCACCTTTAAAATATTTTAAGAATTTTAGGAGCTGAAAATGCTTCAACAAGTATTCCTTTAGAGATGGTACTGAAGGATTAGAGTGATCAGATTCTGTGTTTAGGACTCAGATCTCTGTTTTCTGAAAGTTCAGAATGTACTTGTACTACATATATGGGTTTTAAGTGCAGGCCGAATGGGTACTCTATTCTTAGCTAAGTGTGCCTTGTTTTTTGGAGTACTAGGTACTCCACTTAACCAAGTTTTCTGATTCTGATGACCTCCACTCAAAGATCGGACTATAGCAAGTATGATATATATGATTAAATTGATCTCTTGTTGGAATTCTGAATTGTATCGTGAACTATGAGGGTTCTTGGGTAAACTCGATTTCCAGCAGGTCCGTATTGAATATATATTCGACTCTATGAATGTGACATCAGCAAAAGAAATTCTTCCTCATGTAGTATATACTTGTCTTCCTGTTGTAGCTAGCACTGCCAGATCCCCCTATACCTCTCCTACCTCGTGCGAACCTGTCTGTTACACATCCTCAAGGAGCCTCTGTGCAGCACATTGTAACTTCATTGCATCCATTCTGATCCTGGTCTCTTTTTCTCGCTCCACCACACCCTCAATCAGTTAACAGCTATTCCGCGGCCCCCACACCTTTTCGTATTTTCTCCTCGTCGCTAATAGGACATCGTGCGGCCTCTTCCAGCTCTTACTCCACCGGAAAAACCCCTGCCGACTCACCGCTCCGTGCTGCCCCCTTGTTTTTCCGTTGTGGCCTTCGTCGCCCTGTAGATGTTGTCAAAGCCAAAATACCCCATGCATTCACAACGTTTCCCCTTTCACTTCACCACTTCTACCCAGATCTGCCACCTGTGACTCCCCCTTGCTTACTCATGATCGTCTGCTTTAGCCGCAGTTCGTCCTCTTTCGTACCTTATACACCCATTCTAGCATTTCTCAACTTTAAATTTTAGGTAGATGTCTTTTATTAGTTGTCAATTTCCTTGCTTATCCATTTCGTCTCGTTCATCCCATTTCCTCTCATTCTGACCACTACGTATCGTATCGATCACGCTTTAAATTCACCTTTCTTATCACAATCTTCTAATAAATTCTATTAAAAGTTTCTAAATCTATTCTATTATTTACATACCAACGTGTATTCCCTCTCCCTGGAGTCTCAGAAACTAGATGCGCCATTCCTATGATACGTTTGATGCTTACCACAATTTGTGTTGTCACATATGGCCTCCTCACAATCCCCAAAGTGACAGTAACCAGTCCTGTAAGATCGCTAATCTTTCCCGAATTCTCTACATAAAGTCTTTCTACTAGTACAAGCCTGTCAACTGAGCCTGTAATCTGCTCATGAACCTTGAAAATTGAGACTAAACGCGCCGGATAAAGTCCTTTAAGTGCTCCGTAGATATCTTCGTTGCAAGAATCCACCCATACCCAATCATTCCTACTCCACCCAGTCGATTTCCACCGCTGTCTACCTGTGCAACAGAGAAAGTGCCATGTAATCTTGCTCGGGTCCTGAAAGTTCCTTACCGGAACTCGTAAAAGACAGCATATTTCAATTGGAAACTTCTCAATTAAATCTTCACCAAAAATCCTTTCTCTAGCTGATTTCTTCCGATAATAGTCAACCAAGAGCCTGGGGAGATATTTTAATATTTCGTCAAACTGAGTAACTATTTTAATACTTAGTCCGTGCTCCTGCTGTTGTTTAACTGACGATCCGATCCGTCGTTGGACTTGTTCGCTCTCGGGTTCGTCACATTAAGGATGTATATCATTCGCGATGACATTCATTTCATGAATTTTGAAGCTATCGAGTCTCGCATATGTTCGTAGTATCTGATAGCTGGCATCATTTTTATTTGACCGTCTTTAGCCCTCCTTGATCATTATCTTGTGACTGGTCTCCCCAGACTCGGTTGAATACATTTGAATATTTCCAAAACACCGTATATGGTCCGCAAAATGACTTAGTAGATGAATCTTGACAAAGTTGAAATCAACATCTTCATCATAGATATCGGCCATGACTCCTTCTAGCTCTTGATTCTGTTCGTCCGCAATGCGCCGTCTTTGAGTCACCGCAAGACCTGAAAGTCTGTGCTGACTAAGCACCTCATGGTTTGTACTCCTTATCCTTGCGGTTACCTCCTGTACCTTTCGGGCTGTGGACTTATCCTTTCGATACTCCTTAAAGACATCCTTGTGATCATGGAAAGCTTTAAGGTATCGCTCAAGATATTGAATCGTCTCCTCGGTATGACTTTGGTATTGTGCCATTAGCGTAAAGTCGATAATTGATCGAACACAAGTTAATGCTTTGGTGAAAATAAGACGTTCAGCAGTACACGGATGACATAGCGCAGCGGCAAAACATGGTAAAAGGCCCCTAACAAGATTTCTCATCTCTTTTCCAGTCCACTGTGAAACTCTACTATACTCTTTATTGGGGGGAGAATAGCCAGGATAAGCTGGTAAATTCTTCCAAACAGCGTCAAAAGCCTGCAGCGTCTTGTATTTCTTGAGAAATCTGATAATCCACTTCATGAGATGAGTCTCAAATATTCCCAAGTAGACAACATGCAGGATATCCGGTTTCGGCCAGTGAGCTTGGTGAACGTCTGAAAGGCCCCAAAAGACGCTTGGACGCAACTTGAATCCGCGATTAATCAGATCTTCACCAGCATCGCTACTGCCGTTGGAGTATTCGGCAAAAGGTGTTTGGTATTTTTTGTAATCGCATATGGCCGCAGAACATCCTGTATAGGACCCTAACCGATCTGGCAGTGGTTTCGCAAATAGCACACTGATTTTGTTGAATTCCATGCAATGTAACATTTTCTAAATGATCGGCAATCCAGGCAGCAAGACGTGGAAAACACTGCCGAACCTTGCCATCAGCACATTCAATCTCAATTCCAACTTCAGCAACCTCGCCTATCGGAGTGAAAATAGCTTCGATCAGCTCACAAAGGATTTCATTGTTCACTAGTCGCTTCCTTGAATCTCGGGATGCCACTCCTAGCATCTTGGGTGGGACAGGTAAAAGTGCCAATAGGACGCTCGCATGCTTAGAAGATTTGTTCCTTGTTTTCGATAGGATATTACCAATGGTTAGGTAGATCAGCCAGGCTTTCTTATCTCCAGAGAAGTTTGTTAGGAACGTAACATCTGAAGAACATATGATCAGTACGAGTGTTGCTCTTTCGGGTAAGCTATCCTGTACAACTCGTTAACCTTACGCCTGACCACAGTGTAGTAAAGCCTCAGAACATCAAAATTTAACCTACCTGAGTCTCCCACCACCAATCCCCCGTGTGCATCTCTGAATAAACTCTCGCCGGAGGTGTTTCACTATCCCAATCCTTTACCGGGGGATAAACAATATCTTGCGCAAAGCATTTTTGGCTGAGCAGATATTTCGCACTATCGGGTGGATTGCGATAAAAAAATCTCCGCCGTGATGTAGCTAGCTCTAACCCGTCTGCATCCTCAATGTCATGCACTTGGTTAACAAAATACTTGAATAGAATAGATACGCTTACCAACTCAGTGAATAATACCAAGCCCTCTTTCCAACTTCTCATTCCCAAGCCCGATTCTAGTTCATCAACGGTATGAAAAAGACGATACGCGGATTTAATTGTACTGTTCTCAGGCCCCAATCCATTCTTAAAATACCTATCAATATGCTCCTTGGGTACCTTTGCTTCAATAAACCACTGTTCAAGTTCAAAGTCTGTCTTGTTTTGAAAGGGTGCCTATAGCTCATCTTCAGCCTTTTGACATTGTACAGCGTCACAGAGAACTCTTCCAGCAGTGTGATATTTTGTTGGTGCCCGTGATTCAACAAAATCTGTGAGATGATCTTCTCTTTCAAAAAGGTTAAGACTCTCAACGTCTGAATCTGCTATGCTGTGGTCTGATTCTGGTTCGTAATCTGCTATTTGGATCTCGATTGAATTTTGTAGTTCATGTGTTTCGTTCGCTTCTGGAAAAGGATTTGGAGGTTGTACTCTGTCTCCAATTGTTTGTTGTATAGCTTGTGGAGGCCGTACAAAGTCCGGGTGCTGCTTCTCGATGTGGTTTCTGTACCAGGTACTCGACCTGTACTTTTTATTGCAGTATGGGCATTGTGATACCTGTACCATTCTGTAATGTTATGCTGTTACATTCAGTAAGGACTTTTGAAGGTACAAAGCAGTCAAATAAAGCACTAAAAAATATCAAACGTACCTTGCGACTTGTACAGATAGGTCTTCGGAAAACAATAGGGGATAAGTATCAGAAGGAACCAAGTAGGGTGCGAACGCGATGCTCTCTAGTAGTGCTATCCTTCTTGGTTGATAATAGGATAGCCCTCCTCCTGCTTAAGCCTGCCGCTCACATGATTGTCAGCCCTTGACCCGTTGCTATGAGGACTCTCCACGGCCGCCACACTATTCCTAATTTGTATATAACTCCTGACTTTCACTCTCAGACCACCATGAATATTACGATCATTGTCTACAGTACTATAATATTGGACACTATCAGCGGCTTAATTCCACAGTTAATCGTCCGTTTTTTACCCACCTATGCATTTCCTCATTCTGCTGCTCTGTCAACCATTATCCAATATGAGCACGAACCAAGCTACCGCCATCCTTTACACAATCCGCTCCACCTCCGCCATGGCTAAAATTCAAGTTTGCTTGACTTATGAGTTCAAGCATACAACTCTGAAGTGTTGGATGTTGAAACTCACTTTGCTATACGCTGGTACAATTATTTGTACGTTTGAAAAAGCTTTTCAAGATTCTGTTCAAGACCGTCATCATCTTTTTTTTAAGCAGTCTTCCGAACTCGAAACTTGAGTCTACAACAAACACCTTGAATTGTTCGCTCTCCCGCTATATAGAACCCCTCCCCGCTCCCCTTTTCGCCTTTCCTTACCATCATCTCCATTCACCGCAACTGCACAGCATTGATAGTCTTTAATTTGCGACATTCAAAGGTATGTTTGCTACCCTTCTCGGCTAACTTGACCCTAGCTCATCAGTATTAAGACTGCATCCTCTTGTGTCACTCCCGGCCTCCCGTCACCTATATCTCGCACTAGCATTAATTCAACGCACAGCAGCCAATTAAGTCCTCTCGAGCTCTGTTTGATACTTTACCTACTTATACTACATCAGCTTCCAATTTACTTGGGAGCATTGAGCAAGGTCTACTACGAGTAAGTGATCACTAAAGACTTCCAAAAGCTAAAGTAGCCATTCCTTGATAAGAATAGAAACTAATTAGTATTTGCTAGATTGGGTAGATAAATTTCCTGTTCTAACTACCAATACTCATTTTTATTATTACCTCTTAATCTATCCAGGATGGCCTCCTGCCGTCCTATTGCTCCTTTTCTTCGCTACTTGATCTAATTGGTTGTTAGAATGGTTTCCACTGCCGAATTCAGAACCGAGCTAAACCTGACTAGGCGTGGTGGCACGGTTGCCAGCAGGAGATACCGTGATGTCAGGAAATTCATCCTGCAGAAGTCTCGCGAAAGGAGGGTTACATCTAATAGGCAAGCTGGAGAGGATACATGGAACGATTTGAGGACGGACGCCATCTCCCATCCTTCTCTTCGTGGCTTCCAGGCCAAGTTCGACAGCCCTCATACGGGCCCCTTCGCCAATTTCCATCGCGCCCTCGATTCACTGATCCTTGATGTCCTCAAGAAAGCTGCAGAGTCACGTCGAGCAGCATGTATGAAGTCCGATGATGAGGAGGAAAGAGCGGTCGCCAGCCCTTCCGGCACCCAACCCGAAGCCGTAGTTCGTCCCCCTCCTACCATCTACAAGGAGAAACCATTCAAAATTATTTACATTGAAACTACGGCTGCCCCAGAAGGTACTGCACGCTCACTTCCCTGGATTGTTCCTGTAGTGGGGGTGGCAAATCGGAATTGGTTGGAAGTTTTAAAGCACTATACTCGTCAAGAGCTTGGAGAAGCCGTTTGTAAGCATCTTGATGACTGCGAACACCCCGGAAAGTTAGTGGGTATCCTCGAGGATATCCAATCCCTCAACACTACCCCCGACGGAACCCACCAGGTAGAACTAATCGATGACGACTAAGTCAATGCCTGGGTTCGTCTCTCTAACACCAGACCTCTCACAGTGGCCTGCTTTCTCCACCGCGCCCCAGCTCCTCCTCCTGATGGCCCTCCAGACACCCCTCTAATTCGTCCGAATACACTCCTTGCCAGGCATGTGGATCGCTACTCGGAACCAGGCCAATTCGATGTGGCCGAATTCTACACTGAACCAGCTAGCGATTCCGAGCTGGAAGATGATTTAGCACACCATACAAAGTGTCGGAAGGGCTTTCCTCGGTCCGATAGTGGCTGGCGGCGAAGAATTCAGACTAATGTGTTAGATATCCTACCTATCTCCTGTATCTTAAAGTACCGCTGCGACACGCAACAATATCTTAGTTAGTCGTCAAAGATTATATAATACTTCTCTGCGATCGTATATGGCCTTGACCGATTCTGATTCTCTATCGGGACTCTGATTATTATTCTTAGACCAATGTCTACGTTCCTTGCTTGAACGCTAATAATCAGATCGTATCGCGATAGACTCATAAAGTGGTAGAGTAGATTTTATTCTGAATAGTATAGGTAAGAAAGTATAATAGGTGGTTGCGTGAAGAACTAACTACCAGGCTCTACTGGCCTCCTTTTATAGTCCTTCACTCAACCCGCTTATAAATCAAAACAACTATGAGTCATAATCGTGACTCATGTAAAACATCATATGACCGCATCATTGATCATGTGCGTAAACCACATGACCTCTAAACAGGTCCTGTGTGTGAAAGTAAATCAAACTGCGCAGCCCCCTTGGCCTCGTGCCCTGCCCCCATGACCTCTTAATAGGTCATGTGCGTGAAAGCAAACCAAACTTGCGCAGCCTCCTTGGCCTCGTGCGCTGCCCCCATGACCTCTTAATAGGTCATGTGCGTGAAAGTAAATCAAAACCAATATAACAAATGAAACCCCATGACGAATATCCTCGTCATGGTGCAAACGTCTCCTTCCACTACTTGCCACAAACGTCTCCTTCCACTACCTGCTGGAAACATCTCCTTCCACTATCTGCCACAGAACTGTGACATAATGACCAGCGTGTCTTTAGGTTCCCAAACCATTCTCATGAGTTGATCTCCCGGGCTCGTATGAACCAAGGCCCAAACTATATGTCCTCTTATGGAGATCTGAATAGCCATGTTCTTCCTCTCCCACCTGGGGTTCCTCCTCCAGGCTGTGATGCACCTTAGGCACCAGGTGTATGATTCGGAGTAGACTTTTGAAGGGTTCTTTGGGCTGGGCTACACCTTCTTTGGGCTATGGCCTGGGTATTATTTTTTTTTCATTTCTTTGCTTTCTTTGCTTTCTTGGTTCTTAGGTTGCACCCTTACGTACGGTATTCGGATTCAGGCTGGGCGGGGGTTCTTTGGGCTGGGCTTCCTCTTCTTTGGGCTATGACCTGCATATTTTTACTTTTTTTCTTTCTTTGCTTTCTTGGTTCTTGGGTTTACTTTACTAGTAGTTTTATATCTCTTGGTCTTCTGGCTTTTTCTTGCTTTCCGATGTTGTATTGATCCTTTTGTCATCCTATTTAGCACTTTTCATTTCACCAGATTCTTTACTTGTAATCCTTAGTAGAATGTTAGTTTCTGTTAGTGGCTCTGGGCACCAATTGTTAGTCGGCATGTTTAGACCTTTAGATGTCCTGTTTTAACTGGTATAATGCATTGGTTTCACCCAGAATAGTTATAAACACAACCTTTTTCTATATTTTTAATTGAGCCCGTGTGATAAACTGTGTCAGGCCATCAAGCATTCGAAATTCAATCTCTGCTTGGTCCTTTGTGACTTATCTACATCGCCTGGGTAACAGGAAAGGGGTAAAGAATGTTTACGATTCTTCGCGTGTAGGTCTATGATGGACGCAGACCTACAACTATTGTTCAATAAAACGGTTATTCGTCCTCAAGAAGACGTCCTTGAGTGTAAATGGCCATATGGCAACAACTTGAACTTTGTACAACCTGTCCACATTTCACCTGGCCCCAAAATTCTACTCCTGACATAGCAACAATGAATGGAAATACGAGCAATGTATTTAGGACTCTGGAGCTTATATATAAACTATGTACAGTACTAAATAGATCCCGAGCAGCCATATCCAGATTCTCACGACCATCAGCATCCGCTCTAAGGTCTTCACTTTCCGTCATAGATGTTGATTTTCCAACGCAGCAAGACGAACAGGAAGGAAATTTATTTGCAAACGATGAAGCTACAGATATTGATAAGGACAGTGAAAAGGCTCCTCAGCGTCACCGGAGAGTCCAGAAACGTTCTGTCGAAGACTATTCACAACATCAACAAAGAGCAAAGAGGCTGAGATTTGTAAGTTTGAATTTACGGTCTTTGATATAATCTGCTGATAATGAAGCTTACTGCGGACTCACCATCACCGGCTCTTACTGGACCTACCTCGGCATTTTCATCACAGAGCCAGCAAGCACAAATACATTCTGGCCATCGCAGGGTTAATTCACTACATTTCACACCCTCAATATTGGGCTCACAGCCAATTTTAACTCATCAAAATGGATGTCAAACAGCTGAAGAGGACAATAGTACATCCGATATGGTTGATACAGTAACCTCACTTTCAGATCGGTCAAACCTTATGCGAGGTGAGGAAAGGATAGTATTTGAAAATGCTGCAAATATGGTCCGGTATCATACCTGGTTCGTTAACCCTTTTGTCAAGCCATCTGAAAATGATTCGCTTTTGGAAAGTTAATGGGTGAAGGCAGCGAGCAAGCTTGGCTGGTCCGGTTTGGCAATGCAGAAGCATGCCATGACTTTTATGAGTACACAATAGCTGAAGGGCGTCTCCTTGCAGCTCTGTCCAAGCTGATTCAATCTCTCCAGTTGAAATCAAGGCAGTCCAGTGCCCGCTCTCATCTTGTTTCAGAGACTAGAATTACTGTGCAGGACTTTTATGACCTTCTACATAAGCAACCGGTAGAAATTCGAGCAAAGGTTAGCTATTTACTGGAGGATGATCATTTTACGTGTCATCCAAGCAAGCATGAGGTAGGTTTAACTTGACGGAGTCACGAAAGAGACGGAGAAAGGCTAATTTGAGCAGAATTGGGGCTTCCGGTTTGCTGCACCAGAGATAGCAATACTGTTTTACCACAAGTGGTTCCGCAATGTTAAGATGCGAGGACGAACTGATAAATCCTTCCTCGGTTTGATTAATGGTGTCTTGATATGTCTTACAGCGGCTTGTATTTACCATGCCTTAAAGGTGTGGAGCACAGGGACCTTCGTGCAGCCATCAGATTTCTCTGCCTTAACTGCACAAAGTTGGTTTGACCCTTTCACTGGAAGAAATTGGACGTTGTATGGCTAGTATTAAAGTTGTACTAATTTAAATCAGATATTTACTTGCGCCAAAGGGCTACATGGCAGTGATTACCAGTAGTGGTTCAAAAGAAGCTGGTTGAAGATACAAAGAAACGAATAAAGCGCTTACTTCCCGATAATGGGTTCGTTCAAGAACATGAATCTTGTGTGGCACTAGAAGACCTGGACGCTGCAGAGTATCTCGGGGTACAGGTTTCTGGGGATGAGCAAAGCGACGTACAGGATAATAATTCAGACCCGGAAGCGGAGGATGTGATTGATGCGCTTGTGGAAGGTCCTGAGGAGGACGAATAGCAGTCAATAGGCAAAGGATAGCGATAGTTAGTTAACATTTCAATGAAAAATAAATTGTAATATTCTAAGATAAAGGAGTAAAAGGACGAGGGAGGAATAATATATAAGGTTGGAGGTACTCAAAGATGTAAACAAACTATGTAACGAGGGATTCATATTATCAGCAGACAAAGTGAGCCATCATGAGGCAGTCCATACAAAATTAACATAAAAAGGTTGCTCAAGAGTCGAGAGCGATGCAAAAGTAGCAGGAGAGAGTAGCGATGAACGGGTGGAGGTGGGGAATAGAGAACTGAGATGTGACGCGTAGTGATGGAGACGGGAAGAGTCGTTAAATGGTTGTTTGATGAAGAGGAAAGAGTTTATGCAAGACTTGAAGCATGAAGCACAGGTTCAAGGAGACAGTCCGTGAAAGGAATCATGGAGCTGAGAGATGTAGTGAAAAGGACGCAGAACGTCCTATCGAGGATGGGGAATGGTGTAATAGTTCGTTAGGAAGGCTAAAAGGCAAGGTAAGAGTGATCGAGTTCCTGATGAGGTATAGAAGACAGAATAAAAAGAAATATGATACGGCTTGTTAAGGACGTTGAAGGTCATGAGTTCTCCAGGGAGAGAAACAACAGGACAGATCGCTTGTGAGGAGGGGAGGTGAAACCGGAGAATTCAAGGAGAGTGGGAAAATATTAAATAACGTCGGGCAACAGGAGATTAGTGCCGTTACGTGTCCTAAGAGAAATAGTCAATCGGGACAAGGCATGAGTATGTAGCACGAATAGGCTAATCCTGATTCACGCATGGTACCCAACGGCTGGAACAGGGTCTACATCAAAGGGAGTTTTATAATTTTACCTCATATACCTCATATACCTCATGAGGTAGAGGGAGTAAATGTGAACTTTGGCTGATGGAATGGGACAATGAGGTGCTTAAAAAATATAATTGAAGTGTGAGGTGAGGGTGGAGTTTGCAGTGAACTTGTAGTTCATATAGTAAGCCTTGATAATAGGAGAACGATCAATATACTGTTAGGCGGACATCAAACTCTGGTATAACTTGGGGACGTAGGTTAAAATCTTTGATCGGAGAATCTGTCAAGAAAGGCTCATCTTGATAAAATAGGTATGGTAAAGATTTAAAAGATAGAACAATATTTTATTGATAATATCTTTTCTCCATTACTTGATAATGTCTGTAAAGCACAGGAGATACTTCGATATTTATATTCTATGTCTGAGTATTTGCAGACTACTTCTAACTACTATGCCTCCAAAGTACTACTCTAGTTTTAATACACAAACATCCAAAATCTTATAAGTGCCAACAGTGTTTGACCCTAAAACTTCTTATACCCTTTTACAGTTATGGAATTGTATTCCTCCATTGAGATGACTGCGCTATTTGTTATACCAAACTGCGGCCTTCAACTTAGTTATCTATATAAAATATTATATTACTTTAGTCTTGTTAACTATTGTTCCTGTAGTCTCTTCGGCTATGAAGTAATCAGTTTCATGCCGGGCCACCTAGTGCCAATTGCAAGTCTTAGCCCAATGTGTCAGCATTTTAAGGGTCTTTGACTCATCTAGGTCTTCCTGTCTAAGCATGCTTTTCCTTAGTCTGCTTGCCTCTATAGAGGGATCCTATTACAAGGACCAACTAACCTACAGCTGATCTCAGAAGGGTATGGGTGGATTCAGTACATCCTCAATAGCCTCCACTACTGGGATATCCTCTTGAAGTATATCACCGGAAATGTCCTGTCACCTTCAGCCCATTATTAAGTAGCCTAACCTTGAAGCCTATTATCTCAATTTGCCTTTCACAGAATCCTTCTGTCCCACTTCCCAGATATTCCCAGTGGTCCCCTCTCATATATCCTGTGAACAACATGCAGTCAGACAGATGGCAGCAATGTATATAGTGTTATGAAGTGGCCTTCATTGATCTGACATTTTAGTTATGAGATGCAACTCTCGAACTCTCGCTAATAATATGCAGGCCCCATAAGAAGGCCAGAGGGGGGTGTTACCTCCTGTAAATCAAGGGTCCGTGCACAGTTAACCTACTGTGAAGCTTGTGCACTTGTCTCAGATTTCTATATGCCTAACAGAGTAGTACTTTGAAGACATAGTAGTTAGAAGTAGTCTGTGAACACTCAGATAGGTGATATAAATATTGAAGTGCCTCCTGAGCTTTAAAGCTATTATCAAGCAACAGAGAAGAGATCTGATCAATATACAATTGTTTACACTTTAAATCTTTACCTTATTTATTTATCAAAATGACTCATCCTCAATAGAATCTCTGATCAAAAGATTTTAGCCTATTTCTCTCAGTTATACTAGTGTTTAACATCCATCTTGCAGCCTGTATATATATCTGGCTTGGTTATTTGTATTACCTAGTGCAATATTTTACTTTGTTTTTCTGTATTGTTCCCAGTAGTTACCTTCCTATATTTCCCTGCTTGTTTTTAGTTATTCTTCTCCTATTCTCAGAGTTCACTTGCGAGGTAGAGACAGGTTTTTCTTTAGTCAAGATCTGCACTTAAGACCATACCAGAGGGTCTTAGTGATACAGTCAGGCTGGGCAGAAGGAGGAATGGAGATTGTTTCATGCCATAGCTCGCGCTACATGCAGATTCTTGTACCCTAAATAACAATGAAATATATGAAGATAAAAATAAAAAAATCTTTGTTGTTAGTTCTTCATACAACCACCTATTATACTTTCCTACCTATATGTTTAAGAATATCAGACTATTCTACTATTTACCCTCATATCATGATATGATCAGATTATTAGCATTCAAGCAAGGAACATAGGCAACGGCCTAAGAATAATAATCAGAATCTCAATAGAACCTGAAATAAAGAAAGGTATAGTAAATGAAGAGAAGTATTACTGATATATATAAGAAGAACTAAGTACATGTCATTGCCTGTCACAAGATACATAAGAAACAAGATTGTGAGTAGGATATCTAACAGATTTGGACAACAAATTGTATTGCAGATGCTTGGTATTAGATTTGCTTAGAGAAGAAAGAACTGATAGAGAAAGTGTTTAGAAGGGTTGGATTATTCTTACCAGCAGATAAGAGTAAGGATCAGGAGCTTGATATTAAGGGATTTGAAGGAATTGAGATTGGTGACTAGAATATTGAAAAAGTGGAGGAAAAAGATAGATTGTATGAGGAGATATCAACACCTGATGATGATAATAAAGGTATTGAGTTTATTGCTAATGGTGAATAATATGTATTTTATTTTATTTTATTTTATTTTATCTTTCTTATTTGTTTAATATTATTTATCTATTTTACTATTTACAATGAGCATTTCCCTGGGCATGGAGCATTTTCCTTGCCATGGAGTATTTTCCTGGGTATAGAGTATTTCCCCAGGCAGGGATACTATAACCACAATCAACTCTCAAAACTTTTTCTTTTTTTCTTTTCTCCAACTTGTCCCTAGTATCCTGCTATACCTTCCCATTCTTGTCACAAATAATCAAATTATTTCAGTAACAGAGGAATTTAGAAAAAAAATTTACTTTTTACCTACTAGTAGTATGGTACTTCCATGTTGATGTATCTTTGTAAAGCATCACTCTGCCAAGAAGCATGCCAAGCCATATTTCTACTGAATTGGACCTAACAGATCCCTGTACGGAGTTAGCGAATTTGCCCAGTTTTTGCGGTAAGCCACCTTTCCCTTTCCTTAGTTGGACAAGCACGGCAACACCCAGGCAATCAACGACAGACATCGCTTCCCTCTCTATCTCAATTGTGTCCTTTGCTTCCTCTTTTATTCTATCCCTGTTTGTCCCATTAGGCAAGATATCTTCAGAGCAACTCACCAAATATTTATCATCCAGTTTAGTCGAAGGTCACAACTATCACAGGAGATCGGATAAGGCTCGGTCCACCCACTATCCACAAAAGTCAGCATACCAGGAAGGGTAGCGACACCGGTGCTGGTCTTGGTATTTGTCGGGTGAGTATATTAGACCACTATTCTTAGCCAACAACCACTCCCAAGTACCTGGGTACTGTGCGGCACTTATGGTTGGTTGTGATACCGCGACGATGGGGGACTCAAGAGCAGTGTTCATGTGACACGTCTGAAATTAGTTATATTTTCTCTGCAGATACCGGTACCAGTAATTGGATATGAATATCAGACATGTCACCCCAACAGGATTGTTGAGCTGCCATCACCGCCCAAAAATCAGTAAGTTACTGTAATCCTTGAACAAGCTGCAAGCTAGATAGCCCCCCTCTCCTCAGCCCCTCCAAAGGTCTGTGGAACCCATAACTGCGCCAAGGTTGTGGCTCCGCCACAACCCCCAATTACTCGCTTGCTCGCAAGCTCGGGCACTCTCAAGAGAGTGCCTCACAGCTCAACGATAGTTCACAGCTCAATGATAGTTCTATTTGTATGTGAATTTAAGAATTACAAACCACTACTAAACATCCCCAGATTCTTTTAACACCCTTCTGACTTTCCCTTACATTGTTTTAAGTCTTTGCAAATAAGTCTTCTATTTTTTTTCCTCTTTCTTCCAACTTTTATTTTTGTGTCGTGGGAATTTTATTTGGATTAAGTATAAATCTATCATTGAGCTATGACTATCATTGAGCTGTGAACTATCGTTGAGCTGTGAGGCACTCTCTTGAGAGTGCTCCAGATTGCAAGCAAGCGAGCAATCGGGGGTTGTGGCGGAGCCACAACCTTGGCACGGTTAAGTTCCTACATTGTTTCTACTTCGGACCGAGGCTCCGGACAGGATAAATTTACTATGGCCCAGACTATCTCCTGGACTGGCAAGACATTGAAAATTTCGTGCCACCCCTGTCAGACTTGGAGACATAGATGACTAAGGGGCCATAGAGACCACAACCTCAGTAGTCCTTGGTGATATCAGCGTAAGTGTGGTCATGTGGCTAATATTAGCTGTGTTCTGAAGTCTACACGTCTGCAAAACTTGAATCATTAAAAAAAAGTTGCTCATTAGCTGCTGTCTCAAAAACTTGCAGGGGTGGCACGAAATGTTCAATGTCTTGCTAGTGTAGGAGATACCGGTACAGTCTTCACCGGGGACATGGCGAAACTGGGAGGATGGCGAACAGGGATTATTTACTAGGAAATATCTTGTTACCCTGCTTTGACGAATTCACTTTTTGCCCAAGCAGTACCGGTACCCTGTTCGCCACCCGCCCAGTTTCGCCATGCCCCCGGTGGAGACTGTACGGATAAATATGTAATCTGTCAACATACGGTAGGGCGTCAACAGGACTAGTGGATATACGGAGTAAGATCACCACCACCCGCTGTGCTCTAGTGGTCGCAGAATTGGTGTGGGGCTCTGCGTCATGTGATTACAACAATTTTTTGTCTTGGCACGGTGGTTGAGAGAGGCGTTAATTTAACTTTGTTTGTCTCCTTGTCAACCTTCAACCATCACCCTCGGCCCCTCGTTCTTCCTCCTCCTTTCTCTATCTTTCCCATCTTTGTTCAGTGCATTGCGTTGAACTACCTCTTTATCCATCTAAAGCCTCTTCTCCCCACCCCTGCCACCCTCCAAACCACCGTGATCGCTGTCTACAGACCTCTCCTCTTTTTTTTTTCCCTCATTAAGCTTTTCACTCCTACCACCCTCCACAAAGCTCTTGAGATCTGCTATCAGATTATCAGTGGAAATCAGCTGCCAGCTCACGATAAGGTCTTGTTCGACAGTCAATAGAACTGCGAATACTAGCCAACGAGGCCCAACCCGTCTAGTGGGCTGACCCTACACCCCGTCGTGAAAACAGCAATCCTTCTCAGGAGCTTCAACTCTGAATCAGGAGGTTACGAGGCTGTCGGAGAAAGTGGATTTCACGAGCTCTCATAGTGCTCTAGATTGCGATTATTGACGGTATGATTAAAGGGCGCACTTGCTTTGATACTGTACTAATACTTTGGATAACTAGTCCCAGCGAGAGCCCACCACACCAAGTTTTGCCCCTTGGTTGGCGGATTCAAAGACTATGGCTCACAAACTCGACCCGCACCACCTGGTGGCTCTTATGAACTACGCATTCAAAGATAAGCAAGACGGTTCCCCCCGCCGCTTGGACCCTTCACTTCACACTTTCAAAGGCGGCATTATCGATAACCAGGAAACAAACATTCGCACCTTTCCCATCCTGGATGCTCTTGCCCATATAGCTGTTTCTCGGAAGGAAGCCCAGGTCGTCGCAATCGGTCTACAATTGAACTCTCTGAAACAAGAAATTCGCCTGACGGTCGCCGAGAACAAAAAGGTTACGGAAGGCCTAATTAATCATTTAATCCTGGTATGGAGAAAGTTGCAAGCCCTATCGGTCCAGTATGTAAAGAATAGGGGCGGGAGATGGGACAAGCCGGGGTCACCAGAAATGCCCAAGGAGGTGGGCCTCCCTTTGAAGAAAGAGATATTCCGCAACATATACAATTACTCTCTGGAAAAGCAGATGAAGCGAATAGATAAGTGGTCCGCGGGGCTTCGCGATTTCATGGGGGAGTTGCTTGAACTGCGTGTCCTCCCCCTGCAAGGGTTTGAACTGAGCCTGTACAAGGCGGTGGTCGCATTATTGTTGGCAGTAGAGGAAGTTTCCAAGCTTCGCGATAACCCCAAAGACCAACTCACCGAGTCGGAATGGGAATTGGTGTATTTCCAAAGCATCCTGGCCAACAAGCATGTAAGAATTGTGCTTGCGGATAGAAAGGAGTTCGGCTGCGAGATCCTGGCTCAGGAGTTAGGAGGTATGCTTCTTCTGCTTCCCATTACCGTACTTATATACACATCCCATCCAAATATACACTCACTACTGATTGGTCGAATCTTAGTAATGGTGGCCTATTCCACAAGCCAATCAGTGGGGACTGTGTATTGGGGCAGGTCGTGTATTTGGGTGTTCCGCGATTGCATGTTTTCTGTTCTGGCCTTTGACCTAACTTTGCTTCAGTGATAGATCATCTTTCTGAAGACCCCTTCCCGCTTCGACGTGCTCTTGAGAAACTGACTTCCCTGCCCCGCCATATTGAAACTCTATTTGGATTTGCCCATTCTCCCCGCCTCCAGCCAGCCCTGCGATACCGCCTGTTAATTTCCGCTGTCCCGGAGAAGACTCATACCGTAAAATTACCCGCATCGCCGGAGGAGTGGAAGTCCTTCTTAGAGGTTGCATGTCATAAGCGCTACGATTTCCAGAAGCCACGCGTGGTGGAGCTTGCGGAACGTTTTGGGTCAAGTAAATGGGTGTGCCCGGTCCACTGCGAATGTCGGCTTATCATCGACCTCCAAACCCGGCAAGGCAATCAATGGGACCATGTCCCACCATTTAACTACATTGGGGTCTCTAAGCTCAGTTGCAGTGCCTGCCGCATCTGGATAGAAGCCTTCAACGAACGGAGCGTGCGGAAGTTTTATACAAGAGGTTCGCACGGAAAATGGTACTGGCCCTGGGGGATACCCATAGCAGAGGGGCCCTTGGTAGGGCTTATGGCACAAAAGGTTTTAGATAAATACCTCGATCTGGCGGTTCGGAAGCTTCTGAGATCAGGCTCGGAAAGCAGTGGTGCGTCCTCAAATGGGGCAGAGCATGGTCTAAGCGATGATCACGAGAAAGATGCTGAGGCTGTAGGTGCCGCGATAGTGCAAAGCCGCGGCTTGGGTTTTTTTCGCGCTAAATAACCTGGTGCCTGGGGGCGGTGGGGTGGTAATGAAGGGGTGCTGAGATATAATGCATGGATAACGTAGGAGAGGGAGGTTTATTTCGTTTGGCCTGTTCCTTGTGCCTCACTGTTTGTTGATCCCCCCCCCATATCTGGGGAGGGTGGGGAAATGCTAAACTTTTTCTTTTTCTCTATTATTATTTTTCTTCTCCTTCCTTGCTCTTGTTGGCGGAATTTGTGCTTGTTGGTTGTGGTTGAGGACATGCTTCTGAAGGCTAGCTATGAACTTGTTCGCGCATTCTACCACCTGCACTATAGTACTTTCTACATTTCCACTATAGTGCCTGATATCCAAAACCGACCCTCGTGTTCACCTTTTGGTGGAGTTGAGAAGAGGTATGTATTTCTGCAATGAAAAGGATCTCCCTTGGCATTTGGCATTTCTGGTGGAAATCTTGGTGTACATCATACATAATTGTTTGATTTGCTAATCGAGGCAATCTATTCGCTCTTCACACATTTTCCTTTTCATACAAAATCTTGACTACTTTCCATCCACCGTCCGCGTTCCTCTTGAACTTAATAAAATATGTTCATAGTTTCCTTCTTACTCACTTCCTCATCACTTCTGTTTTCTTATTTTCCTTGCTCCATTAACCCTCCATTGCTGCTATTCATGTCTTTTCCTCCTTATTTGTTGTTACATTGAGGATCAGTTTCATGTGTCCCAATGTACATTTTACTAAGCTGTAAAGTAAATTTAACTAAGAAATATTTGATCTGGCACAGACTTTGTGCTAATTGTTTACCGTTTGTGTAGCAGAAAACATGAGTTCTCTAAGTTCCTACTTAAATATCAGTGCTACGCCCGAGCTCCTACTATATTCCATAGATGTACAGTACTAGTATAGGAAAGCAAACACGCAAGGACTATGGATTCCACCACTCACCCTCATCCAATACCACCATTCCACTCGAGGAATTCCACAAGTAGTCTCTTGATGCGTGCCTCTCGCAGAGGCCACGAGCCTGCTATCCCACTGCATCGACCGCTGGGGGGTATCTCGGTGGTCCCTTGATTCATTATTGACTCCTGTTCTACCTAAAGACATCTGATTAGCCCCAATAGGTCATCAGCCCTCCAACCTGCTAGATAGGTAATAGCATATCAGCTTTGAAGCGATGGAGGTTTGGTACTGCGCAGGGAAGCTGCTGATACAAGTGCCGTCGGATCACTGCCGTGAGGCTAGCATCAAGTGACAAAACCGGAACTGAGGTGAAAGGAAAATGGTATTCGTATTCAGACTAACCGATGATGATGACTATGTCGATGTACTAGGGTGCTAGGGTAAGTGGGGCGACGTACTCGGATACCAGGGTTAGTCCGCGAACAGTAAGGTTTGGTTGGAATAGTGCGCGCACTAAATGGGGTATGATTGAAAACTGGCAAAATTCCTCGAACGCTTCCTGCTTTACCATTGGCTGAATAAACCCTGCCGTTCGCGGACCTACCCTGATATCCTAAGTACCACAAATCTTAGAGTTTTACTAGCCTATCCAGGGTGTCTCCCTGCCTATTCTGGGTGTCGCCGGACTTTTTTCCCACATACAAAAAACGCCACAAAACACGTTTGCTTGTATGTAAAAACCGTGTTCCCATATATGGGTGTCGCCCGACTAGCTGCACCCCCCGAGTACGTGTCATGGCATGAGCATGTAGAGGAAAGGAAATGCACTGAGACTAGATACAGATCTGTCATGGTCACCTAGTGTGGACCACACAGTGCATAATCACTGGATATGCCAGTCACCATCGGGTGTGACTGGTCCCACAACCCTTCTCTCTAGTATGCCCTAAACCCACGATGGGGTTAATACTCCATCTACTACTCCATCATGAAGAGGGGAAGGTGAAGTCGTGATTGGATAGGATACAGTAATAGACATGGCAGGAGGGTTCAGGTAACCTAGCTCCTAAAGCCAGACCTCCCCGGTAAAGGCGCCATGGGCTTACAATACCCTGAGGATCTCTTCGAATGTGGAGCCTGATCCACATATCACCATTGTGCGTGGGGGGGGGAGTGGCTGCCCCCTTCTAGACTTCTTACAGCACAAAGCCCAATTATTCGAGTATCATAATAAGAGTTTTCCTAATAATCACCCTCGGAGAGCCAATGACTGTAAGGCGTTGGACAGAGTCAGTCTATGATTGAGGCGTTCTAGCCAAATCTCGGGGTGTGCTGCACCGAGGATTGGCGCCTGGAGCAATAAGTCACCTGCGAGCAAATCTCAAGTAGAAATGCAACAAGGTGGCTAAGATTTATTTCAATCAATCAAGTTGAAACACTTGAAATTAACACGGAGCCAGGCACCCCTGTCACTGAGAGGACGCACCTTCCACTAAAGGCGCTCATCAATGTGTATTTATAAATACCTATTACACCGCCTACTGCCTATGGCACGATAGACCATGTTTCTATCAGCCAGACCCACCGATCTACATTTTTTGTAACTTATCCAGGGTCATCTGAAGCTCCTCTCTATTTGCATATTGAAACCTATAGCCCATGAGTGGAATATCGGATGATGTTGAGAGGATCCTCGCAGAACATTCGGAACAACTTCAGGATGTTGACGAAGCCATGAGAATTGGTAAGAGAACCGGGGGTGAGATAAAGGTAAGAGAGGTAGAGCTGTTGAGAGTAAACGGGAGGGCCTAGTGGGACCGGAAAGAGGGGAAAACTATTGGGAAATATCTCCATTGAATAGTTACATATCACCGATTAACCCCTTCTCAGGTAGGCTGGATATAGGCAGCAGCAAGGAACCTCTACGGAAAGCATAATCTGGGCAGACAGGATCACACATACAATCGGGCCCCAGCGGAAATCAAGAAGCCTGCAGAAGATGAACTCTACACTTGGATTGAAACAAGATATTCATAGTTCGTATCCGGAAAATATTTAATCTGGAGAATGGCATGAGCCTGGAAATTATTAGCACAAAGAAAGGGTTGCGGGGGGTTTTGAACCGAGAGGTGGGAGGGTTAGCTACTGCGGGGGTGGGTCGTACTTTCTACTTTATTTCCTTCAGAGGTGTTACCACTCTCATAATAGACTATACCGTAGGTTCGACATGGAGGTACTATCCTCACCCAGTGAGGTTATTGTACATCGTGTAGTAGCTTTTTTGATGCCGAGTGATACACTGTGATCGGTCACAATTCCAGCCTGACTCGCTGACAAGACGAATCCACCCCCAGAGCCTATGATACATCAGCCCAGAGCCAACATAGCCGTAGAGCCCACTTACCATAATCCGAAGAGTACCAAGTATAGGTCTTAGCTCACCACGCCACTTACCCTAGCTCTCAACGGACATTGAAACCGAGATGAAGATCCCAGCGGAACGGAAGGCCAGGTCCCGATTTATGACACGAACCCTGACCCACCGCACAATGAGATTCCGGCATCATTCCAAAGTGATGTTGGCCCTTAGTATTCCTCCTCAATCAATCCTCCTTCATCAGGCAACGTTGAGCTAACCAAATGTGGAATATAGACTACTGGGCGAGTATATTAAATCATTGTCGTGCTTATCTAATCTGAGCTCTAATCGAGAGAGGATAACAAACGGCGGGATGAGTATGGGCGCTTAGGTGATCTGGTTGCCAACCGATAGTGGATGAAAGACTGTTGGGTGAGTATACCGTATTAGACTACTATTCTCGCCCGAGAAGCGCCAAGCCTCCGAATCCAGCCCCGCCGATACTCGCCGCATTGGACCCCCACCCACCAATCCATCGACTATTATCCTCCCTCGCCATCCTCCCCATACGCCATGATTGAAGGAACAGACACAGCCATAACAAGTACCAAGGAAAACACGACCCGATGTTACATCCCTATATCCCCAGAAACTCTATATGCCATACGACTAAACCCCAGGAGACAAGTGGCTACTCAGGCGGTGCGGCATATTCACAGAAACCCGTCCTCACTTCTGGCCCCATATACACGCCATGTAATCGCTACCACCTTCACCACAGCAACCCACGCCTATCATCCCTATTAATTACCGGGGTAATAATCTTGACATTTGTACAGGAATAAGGGGAGCAGGGAGGGGGAGGAGGTAGCATCACAGAGGGCATGGCTACAGAACCTCAGGAAGGCGAACGAACAACTCCATGACCTTTGTGTGCGAAGCGAGGTAATGATCTTTATGTTCTTGGAAGGGAAACAATGTGTACTCCAATGCGAGACTTGGGTTCTGAGGACGATAGCGAAGAGCTTTTGGATCCATTAGAGAGCACACAAATGCTTGATACAGCATTCCTGGAGAGGACTGTAACCACAAACACTGCCGCCGGTGATAGCATTTTGATTGCCCTTACAGATTCCGGCAAGGTTTATGGGTGGGGAACATTTAGAGTATGGAATCAATTCTTCATTTGGGTCCACAATATGCCGATGACCCATTGTTCAGTGCCCTGACAGTAATCTTAGGTTTAATGAGAAGACCCGTATACAGAGCATCCCAGTCCTACTATCTACACTCAAGAACATCGTTCAGGTTAGCGTTGGTACTGATCATGTCCTCGGCCTAATGAGGGAAGGAAGCATCTGTGGAGGGGACAATGGTCACCAATCCCAACTCGGGAGATGTGTCACCGCGAGAACCTGACTCAATGGGCTCGCCCCTCGGGAATCCAAATTTACTCAGTGTCACATTAAGTGCGCCGCTACCATCTCCTACCACTCCTTTGCAGTTACCAAAGACTGGATAGTTGAGGCGTGGGGACTAAATCAATATGATCAATACAGAATATACGATCACGAACATGCCGGGGAAGGCAATGTCGTAATTCCTATTCCCACCGTCGTCCAAAGCCTCAAAGGGTAGGAGGTTGTTCGGATATTTACTGGAGAACATCATTCGGCCACTATGACTAAGGAGAGTGATCTTCTAGTCTCGGGCTGTCTCAACAGTGGACAACTCGGTTTAGACCTAGAGACTCTCATAGCCGAGGACGTCGGCCCTGGCACATCGCGCAAGCCTCACTACCTCTCGACCCCACATGTAGTCCCCAGTATCAAGCTCCCGTCAGCTGGTTGCGGCACATAACATAATATCACCACCTCGAGAGGGGAGCGGGCGAGATCATGGAGCTTCAGCGGCAGGTGCCAAACCGGTCTCGGCCCTGGCGCCAAGGATGAGATCAAATTCCCTACAGAAATCGAAAACTTAGCCACCAGAGGCATTAAGGTGGTTTTCTCTAATCCCAGTGGCAGACTTTCCATCCTTATTGGGATTCCTGCAAAATATACCAATGACCCTGTATTGGCCATGTGGTAACGCCGGGTTTGGAGGGGAAGGTTCATAGCGTGCCTTTGTTGGTTGATTGGTTGGCTGCTGAGGGAAATATGTTGGGACGAGAATATGATGTGATGGACAATCCATCCTGTATAGTGCTGGGCTCTTGTAACCAAAAAAGAAAACAACAAGCCGGAGAAAAGAGCGAAACCTTAATCAATCCTACATCATACTACGACCTCAAGTAACAGAAATGAAATCATGGAATTACGGGGTGGGAAGCAGAGGGTCAGTTTATGATGAAAAGGACAAGGCTAAAGACAGGGTACCCTTTGTACAGGACAGGAAGCCAATTTCCCACAGCGCATCCGCATTATGTGGATACCCAGTGACCGAGTGATGTCGTGTGGTGCCAATGATGTGGGTACAAGATGGTCATACCTTAGATGTGCATGTGTGCAAATCTTGTGCATCCTAGATGCAAAACTACTTCCGGGAGGGAACCACTCACAAGTGACAATAAAATATATTTAGCTAGACTAAGGCACTCCCGGACTAGCATGTGTTCAGAGCAGTATTACAAGCGCACCAGAGTGGAAGAATGTGCTCAAGTATGGCCACGCAGTCGTGGGAATAAGAAAGAAGATACAAGAAGAAACCTCAAGAAAACTAGTAATGAAAATGCATATTGGTGTTGAAACGATAGGTCTGTATGGTACAAGATCATCACCAGATCCAAAACTTCACCAACTGCAGAGCCTGCAGGGCTTTGAGTCTTTCCCATATTGGAACTGGGGCATCCTTGTGTACTCGAGTAAGTCAAAATATGGACTAAACTGTGCGAAGCATTAATATCAACCTTATTTCTCATATACAGCTTTCCCCGAATAACGATATCAGGCGATGCCCAACTTCGCTATACAAACCAATAATTGCCCTAGCTTCTTGGCACCAGTAGGATACCCAACCGCAGTAATGTGCAATCAACTACATCTCAGATCGCCCGACGGAGATTAGAGTGGGCACGAAAGCTACTAGTAAATTTATGTGACAAAGACTACAAACAAATCAAATGTCTAGACGAGGAAACAATCCTGTTATGTGACAGACGCAAAATCACACCGCAAACAGATGACACTGCAACTATAGTAGGTTGAATTACATGCTGTGCTGTTTACAAGAAAATATATTCTCTCTCTCGCAGTTGTTGTCTCCTCAGGGATAAAGTGAAAGGGAGAGGTGTGCTTTGAATGGTGCCAGGAATGGTGAAAAAGGGGAAGGGGCAATTGCCAAAGCATTTCCACAAAACATGAACTCTGCACCAACCTCCAATAGAAGTCACCCCTGCTAACGGGAGACTGAGCCTATTGTCATCCATATGAAAAATGCGCAACACAAATGAGTATCCACAGCATCTGACCCACCATATCTCACATCCTATTGTGTGCCGCCCATCGCCGTATCTCCCCCATCATAGTCTCCAAGTCCACTACCACTTTCACCCCCATCCTCACTTCCATCCTGTACCTCGAAACACCCGTCAACAGCCATTGTTTGCATTATCTCCTCCGTGAGAACTAGTCGGAACTGGTTGATCGTCAGGTCCGTTGCCTTCAGCCTAACATCTCTAGCTGCTGGTGCACTCTGAGCCCTCGAGTATTCATTTTTGCGATCTTCTGGGATAACAAAAACAATATGTATATTTTTGATAGTAGCCGGAAGTGATTCGCAAAGTTTCTTCACCCCACCTAGTTTGATATCATGACTCTTAGCGATGGTGATTTGCAATAGAATCAACGTATCTAAAGCACCAAACACAAGTCCATCAACCGATTCAAAGTTGGCATTATAAGGGAGGAAATATTTTCCAACTGCATCTTGTTCGATACCCCGGCCACCCTTCACTCGAACCTGTGCGGCTAAGTTGTTACCATTTGTGAAATAATTGCGGGATTCGGAACGATATGTCTCAAATTTGAGGGGTGGAGTGTTATCTTTGATTGGAAGTTCGTAAGCCTCAAAAGATCCACCCTTCCGGAACCAGTCATGCGCGTATGCCTCAAAAATCCAGCCAGCTGCAGTGCGGAGCGAACTTTGGTGGGCAAGCTGATTGTAGAGCTCGAAACACCTCACCTGTGACTTCGCCTGTGCTTTCTCAAAGACCTTGTGGGCAATCCATCTTGTGGCGATTCGCCCGTCATACAACCACCTATTATGGGTAGGATGCATAATAGCCATTCTATGCGAGGCGTACTGATGGACACTGTTCTCTATCGTTTGGAACCCCCCCTGCGTGAAGAATGTATCTATTTCACGATCGACCTCGCCAAGGTAGCCTTTAAGGGTACGATTATAGTCACTGCTATTCCTCGCAGAGATTGACTCTAAGCAGGTCCTAGCAATGGGGCCCAAACATGTGAAAGCTGTGAAGAGCATTGCAATTTGACGCGGGGCGGGGCGCTTGCCCATTGCTAGACTATTAGGAGACACTTTAGTTAGCAGGTGTCTTGCTTAACAGGAAAAAGGGACCAGTACGTGAAAGCAGCTACAATCTCCTCCCATTTCCAGTTGGTCATATAGCGTGACGCAACATTCCTATCCTTCACCCATTGACGTGAAGCTTTTATCTTCGCTGGCGAGGCCGCCAGTACGACAAACCAACCGTGGCCCTTCATATTCCATCTTTCATTGGTAAGTGCCCCGTCTGTCAGGATCCAAAGCGCCTTCTTTTGATCCTTGGGGAGGTCGAATAAGGAATTGGCGTCGGTTTTGCTGCCATTGGAATCCCTATTAAACAAATAGCAATCATTGTCATTACGTCGAAATGCAGTTGGTTGACCAGCCAGAAGCCTGCGGACCAGGAGGTAAGAAAGAAAAAAAGATTTCCCTTGCTATTAGTTAGAGGAGAGATCAGTAAAGGGCTGATACAAATACTGCGTACCTGAACCGGGTTGACCACCTATTTTGAAATCTAAATTCAAGTACGGTATCTCAGTCTCGAAGTCTGACCATTCCACCGCTTGCATCTCAGTCTCGGAGTCCGACCACTCCACTGCCTGCATTTCAGTCTCGGAGTCGACGTTTGACTATTTGGCCGACTCGACCTCCAATAGATTACATTCAATTGTCTCATACTCTTGACGTACAAGAAGTCGCTTTCGTCTGCATGGAAGCTCTGACCTAACCTTGAGCACCTTGAAAACTTTCTTCTCCTTTCCTTTTGCGAATTCCGGATCAGGAAAGGCCTCATCTTCTATCTCCCTAAGGTCGGCCTTATATCCTGGATGGAAACCATGTCCTGGTCGGGGAATAGAGAATGTGCAATCCATGATAACATGTAGCTGCTTTCCCCACAATTCATCATAGAGGGCTTGCATAGCATCAAACGTATAAACGCCGTTGAACCTGGGACAATGGTAGAGGTTTGATTTGTGATGGTGGTGAAAAGATTCACTGCGTTGTGTTGCTCGTTGGAGGTGACGGGTGTGTTTTTCTATAAATTATGGTTGCGCTTAAATAAGACATACTATACAGTAGGAGGGAAACCCCATTTACCCGGCCAGCCACACGCCAAGATCTACCGTACACACCCCCGTCCCTATCTAATCCAGGCGCTAACTCGTAGTGGATGAATAACATCTGGGTGTGTATATTAAACCGTTGGAGGGCTCAGCGAGGCGGCACCCTCAGCGAGGCTTGGCGCGAATTCAGTAAGAATCAACGAAATCTGCCTGCAAAATCTTTGCCAAGCCTCGCTGAGGGTGTCGCCTCGCTGAGCCCTCCCATAGTCTAACCACTATTCTTAGCCAACAACCATCCCCAAGTATGGCACTTATGGTTGGTTGTGATACCGCGGCGATGGGGACTCAAGAGCAGTGTTTGTGTGACATGTCTGAAATTAGTTAGATATTCTCTGCAGATACCGGTAATCAGATACGGATATCAGAAATGTCACATGAACAGAATTGTTGAGCCGCCATCACCCCAAAGTCAGTAAGTCACTGTAATCCTTGAACAAGCTAGATCGCTCTCCTCAGCCCCTCCAAAGAAGGTCTATGGACCCCAGTACCGTACCTCCATAAATTCCTACATCATTTCTACTTCCAACTGAGGCTCCGGACAGGATTCTACTCACAAACGCATGATGTTTGTGAACCCAACTGCTATTGCATACGGGCAAGAAATTGGCCGGAGCCTCACGATTTTGGTGGTATGCAATAGCAGTTGTGTTCACAAACGTCATGAGTTTGCGAGTATGGCCCAGACTACAATTACGCAAAATGTCTTGGCACCATGGTCGAGAGGTGTTCACTTTGTTTGGCTTCTTGTCGACCTTCAACCATCCGCTCTTCCTTCTCTCGCGGCGTTGACACCACACTCGGCCCCCTCATTCTCCCTCCTCCTCCCCCTATCCTTCTCATCTTTGTTCAGTGCGTAGCGTTGAACTACCTCTTTCTCCATCTAAAACCTCTTCTCTCCTCCCCACCCCTGTAACCCTCCAAACCATTCTCATCGCTGGGTCTACGGGCCTTTCCTCTTTGCTTCTTTCCCCTCGTTAAGCTTTTCACTCCCACCACCATAAAAAACGCTTGAAATCCACCATCAGGTTATCAACGGAAATCAGCCCGTCAGCCCACGATAAGGTTTTAACAGTTAATAAAACTGTACATACCAGCCAACGAGGCCCACCCCGTTTAGTGGGCCTACCTCATACCGCGTCGTGAAAACAGCAATCCTTCTCAAGAGCTTTCCACTCAGAACCAGGGGATTACGGGCTGCCGGAGCTAGTGGATTTCTAGAGTTCTCACTGTGCTCTAGATTACGATTATTGAGGGTATGGTTAAAAGGCTCGCTTGCTTTGATACTGTACTAATGCTTTAGATAACTAGTCCCAGAAAAAGCCCACCACATCCTGTTTTTGCCCCTTGGCTGGTGGATTCACGGCCATGGCCACCAAACTCGACCCGCACCACCTGGTGGCTCTTATGAACTACGCATTCAAGGATAAGCAAGACGGTTCTCCCCGCCGCTTGGACCCTTCGCTTCGCACTCTCAAGGGTGGCATTGTCGATAACCATGAAACAAACGTTCGCACCATTCCCATCTTGGATGCCCTTGCCCATATATCTGTTTCTCAGAAGGAAGCCCAGGTCGTCGCAATCGGTCTGCAATTGAACTCTCAGAAAAAGGAAATTCGCCTAACAGTCGCCGAGAACAAAAAGGTTACGGATGGCCTAGTTAATCATCTCACCAAGGTATGGAGAAAGTTGCAAGCCCTGTCGGGCGAGTATGAAAGGGATAGGGGCGGGAGATGGGACAAGTCCCAGCCGAGGTCACCAGAAATGCCCAAGGGGGTGGGCCTCTCTTTGAAGAAAGAGATATTTCGTGACATATACAAGTACTCTCTGGAAAAGCAGATGAAACGAATAGATAAGTGGTCCGAAGGCCTTGGCCATTTCGTGAAGGAGTTGCTTAGACGGCGTGTGCCCCTCGACCTACAAGGGTTTGAACTGAGCCTGTACAAGGCGGTGTTTGCATTGTCGTTGGCAGTGAGGGTAGTTTCTAAGCTTCACAATAACCCCAATGTCCAACTCACAGAGTCGGAATGGGAATTGGTATATTTCCAGAGTATCCTGGCCAACGAGCATGTAAGAATTGTGCTTGCGGATAGAAACGAGTTCGGCTGTGAAATCCTAGCTCAGGAGTTACGAGGTATGCTTCTTCTGCTCCCCATTACCGTACTTATATACACACCCTGTTCAAATATACACTCACTACTGATTGGTCGAATCTTAGTAATGGTGGCCTATTCCACAGGCCAATCAGTGGGGACTGTGTACTGGGGCAGGTCGTGTATTTTGGGTTCCGCGATTGTATGTTTTCTGCTCTGGCGTTTGACCTAACTTTGCTTCTGTGATAGGTCATCTTTCTGAAGACCCCTTCCAGCTTCGACGTGCTCTTGAGAAGCTGACTTCCCTGCCCCGTCACATTGAAACTCTATTTGGATTTGCCCATTCTCCCCGCCTCCGGCCTGTCCTGCAATACCGCCTGTTTATTTCCGCTGTCCCGAAGAAGACTTATACCATGGAATTGCCCGCATCGCCGGAGGAGTGGAAGTCCTTCTTAGAGGTTGCATGTCATAAGCGCTACGATTTCCATGAGACACACGCGGTGGAACTTGCGGAACGTTTTGGGTCAAGTAAATGGGTGTGCCCGGTCCACTGCGAATGTGGGCTTATCCAGTACCTCCGAACCAGGCAGGGTAATCAATGGGACCATGTCCCACCATTTAGCTACATTGGGGTCTCCAAGCTGAGCTGCAGCGCCTGCCGCATCTGGATAGAAGCCTTCAACGAACTAAGCGGACGGAAGTTTTATACAAGAGGTTCGCACGGAAAATGGTACTGGCCCTGGGGGATACCTAGAGCAGAGGGGCCCTTGGTGGGGGTTATGGCACGAAAGGTTTTGGATGAATACCTCGCGTATCTAGTGTCTCGGAAGCTTCTGAGATCAAGCTCGGAAAGCAGTGGTGCGTCCTCAGCTGGGGCAGAGCATGGTCTAAGCGATGATCACCGGAAAGATGCTGAGGCTGTAGGTGCCGCGATAGTGCAAGGCCATGGAGGTAGCAGGTTTGGGGTTTTTGATGCTATGTATCCGGATGCCTGAGGGCGATGAGATGGTAATGAGGGGGGTAGAATGGTAAAGTGTGTTTGGTCCGAGAGATATTCGAGAGGTGCTGGGATGTAATGCATGGATAACGTAGGAGAGGGAGGTTTATTTCGTTTGGCCTATTCCTTGTGCCTCACTGTTTGTTGATCCCCTCCCATATCTGAGCAGGTGGGGAAATGCTAAACTTTTTCTTTTTCTCTATTATTATTATTTTTCTTCTTCCTCGCTCTTGTTGGCAGATTTTGTGCTTGTTGGTTGTGGTAGAGGACACATCTTAAGGCTGGCTATGAATTTGTCCGCGCGTTCCACCACCTGTGCTATAGTACTTTCTACATTTCCGCTATAGTGCCAGACATCCAAAACCGACCCCCTTGTTCACCTTTTGGTGGAGTTGAGAAGTGGTATGTATTTCTGCAATGAAAAGGACCTCCCTTGGCATTTTGGCATTTCTGGTGGGAATCTTGGTGTGGATATATAATTATTTGATTTGCCGATCTAGGCAATCTCTTCACTCATCACACATTTTTCTTTTCACACAAAATCTTGACTACTTTCCATCCACCATCTGTGTTCCCCTTGAACTTAATAAAATATGTTCATGGTTTTCTTCTTACTCACTTCCTCATCATTTCTGTGCTCGTAATTTCTCTTCCCTAACCCTCTATGGTTGTCATTCGTATCTTTTTCTCCTCAATTACTCGTTCGTCGTAACAGCTTATGACAACTTTCAATGTTCTCATGCCGGCACCTACCCAACTTGCTTGACTCTATTTCCAATACTCTTTCTTTGATTTTTTATATTTATTTTTTATGTACATTGTGGGGGAATTTGGGGTTCTGGGTAGTGGTTGCTTCTGCGAGGGCCATATTGGGGTGTGGGGGAGGTCCATAATTATGGTAGTTTTGTATTTTAATCATTGACCCCTGTTTTTCATTGTATACTTCAACTGTCACTCAGAATACTTGGCTTGAGAGGTATGGCGGAGGACTTCTTATGGTGATCGGGATGTGCCTTCCGGGCAAAGAGGCGGGAGTAGGATGCGGAGATTACAGGGGCGGGACGGAGCTGATGGATTTCATGAGTTTCTACGGTATTCCAGTTTGACGGTACAGTATTAACTGTCCACGGTTTTCTAAGCATCCCAGTCTCCCAGTCCACGAGGACGAGTCATAATGATCTCTGATATGACCTGGACACTTATCCAAGGCCTTCAAACTATGTTTGAAGCTGGACACCAGGGAATCATTCCCCCTCCTCCACTGCTCCCTGATTCATCTCTTTGAATAAAACTGAATTCTGCAACCTCTTTTTATTCTGACCTCCCCTCTTTCTCTCACTCACTGCCTCACCCTTATCATGATACGATTGAGAGACTCTCCAAAAGACTACCCGCATATTTTTTCTTTTGTTTATTTTTATTTTAACCTTTCCTCATAGCTACCACTCCCCGAGGCCCAGGCCTAGCTTAACTAGTCAGATATCTCTCCTTCAATCGTTCAAAGTCCAATTCGAGTTCCGCACCCCCTTGACCTAGCCGCGCCCCAATCACACCAGATAAAGTACCCGTCCCTACTCTTCACAATCTCCCCTTCACATCTACCTCCCCTGCCCTCGGTTCGTCTGTCTTGCGAATGGGTCTCAATCTAACATGGCGATTCAACCATTCACTCTTCTCCTCCTCCTCACATGATAGGCCCTTCTCACCCGCTCTCGGAAGTCGCGGAGCTGGTATCCTTCGAATTCTCCACTACCATTTTTTGGCGATCAGTGCTCCACCCCAGACACTACATATCCTGCCAACACTTTACTCATCCCACAGGCATAATATGTCTCTCGGGTTCTTCCCCTCCAGAATGTCATTGGAATCCAATAACAGATCTGCGAGAGGGTTCCTTCGTGGGGACTTCCTCCTCTGATGAAGTATCGGTATTTGGTGGTGGTAGTCAGATCGTGAGGTGGAGGGCAAGTTCCGACATCATGAGCTTGAATCTCACACTTTGGAGAGGAAGGGGGAGCGGATTAGGAATATTTGACGGAAGGTATCTCCCCCCCTCCAATTCCCTCACAATAAAAATTAAGAATAATAAAAAATAGCCAGAACATGAAATATCACAATGTCATTGCGATAATACTATTGGGTGGGTGACGCGATCATGCTAAATCACTCTCTCCCGCAGCTGAAATCTCTTGAAAATGTTGAAAATGTTCAATATAGAGGTAATGATCGGAGGTAAGGGTTTCACGCAATGGAGTAGAATAGCTTCAACAGTGACGGAGAGTTTTTGTATCGAGAGGAGATCATGACGAGAAGTAGGAAGGACTTAAGGAACATTGTATTACAGAGGAAGAACATGAAGCGAGGAGAGAAGGAGAAGAGAGAATAACAAGGGGGTGAAAACTCTTCAGAGCTTACGCGTCCTCCTACCAGTGCATATGCATACCACCACGGCCTCAGAGTGTGGGAACATCCTGCACTAAGTGCGGTGATCAACCTGCTATTTCCAACAATCTCCAAACGCTAACCTAATCCACGGAAGTGACTACCCCCTAATGCTCTGGATGGAGGCCCCCCCCGCTACAGTCAATCTCTGGGTTCTTCACAATGGGCCCTGCGAATTCAACCCTCTAACGCTACTGTGACTCCTCCCGCAGAAGCTACCAAATACACCGCATGGATAGACGCGCTTAGCAAGAACGGGTATTACAATGAGACCTCGGCGGGGATTTCATTTCTGGTATGACCCCTGAGGAAGGAATTGGTACCACCAGCATTTCCCGGAAGACTACAAAACCCTTAGATGTGTTCTCGCTGGGGGGGGCTCCCGGTTAACATCATCTGCCAGGGTGTTTTGGAGTATGGAATGGTCGGGTTGAGTGCACTACAGAGAGCCAGGAATTTGCAGGTTCCTGAGATGAACAATGTTTTGTTGTGTTTAGGCTCGGAGGGTGTTAATGGGTCAGTGGCGATAGGTGGATTTAGTGGGGGGCATATTGATCATGGGCGTAAGGCGGTTTTCTCCCAGGCGAATGTTAATCCCGAGGGGTTTGATGTGGCCGTTACCTCCATCATATGCATCGGAGGCTGGGGAGGAGGTAAGGGAAGAGCAGCACACAAGTCCACAGCGGGAGGTACTCATGTGGCCCTCTCATACAATTCCTCTCAATTAAGATTACCGCTAGACATGCCTACCCCGCTGCTCCCACTACTCGGGAGCCCAAGCTACGATAAGGGCATGAACGGGTACGTCTATACCGGTATCCCACCAGCAGACTACATCCTGCGCGTAACACTTTCAAACGGAACCCCAACTATGGTAGTTAGCATTCCTGCGACATCCCCGATAACCACCAACAAGAGCACTAACGTCTCAGCACAGATCCGGACATATATAACTACGCATAACATCCTGTTTCCCGGACTGACGCCCCTTCCCTAGGTTATGCATTCCTGGAGCACATCTATTTTATCAACGTGCTGCCCACAATCAATAAATTCCACCTCTCGGCCGTGCCCTCCCCTACCCAGAGCAACTTAACTCCCGCTTCCAGAACCTCCATAGCACCGGCAGCACCGCACCAAACACGGCCCCCAGAGACACCCTAGCCATTGGCCCAATAATCGGCGGTACCCTCGGTGGTGTGGCATTCCTCGTACTAGCAATAATGGCATACATAGCCATTGAACGCCAGTGCGCACGAAGCGGAAGTCCGGGGATTAGACTAGCCGTGCTTTTTGGACCCTCCTTTGAATCCTCCTCTTTCTCCCTGTCCACGCTCCACTATGAGGCAGGCAAGAGACTATGTACGTGCTCCCTAGTCACAGGTATGAGCCTGTCCGACTTTGCAAAAGAAGTCGGCGTCTTTATCCCGTAAGTGATTTGTGGTGGGGGGAATCCGTATAGGAACCATGGCGGATATTACGTGAGGGATCTATGGTTGGATGGTTCCGTAGGGGAGCCAATGCAGGAAAGGGTGTGTAGGGAATTACAGTAGAGGGATTAGCGGGACTGAAAAGTAGTGGAACCTAATGTGAAATGTATCCTTTGAAATGTCAGGTACAGATAGCTAGGTAATTGCTTCACGGGGCGGTTGGATATAGGTAGAGGCGAGGAATCTCTATGAAAAGTATGATTTGGGCGGACAAGATCGCACATATAGGCTGATCCCAGAGGAAAGCAACCCGCAGAAGACAAACGCTATGAATGGATGAAAACAGGTTGTCCACAGTTTTCATCCCGGAAATATGCGAGCTGGAGAATAGTGCGAGCCTGGAGATAATTGGCATGAAGAAAACGTCCGTGGAGAACAAGAGGTGTGACCCTCTCACGGATGGGTCCAATATCTACCCATACTGAATTGTAGCTCCCTTACAAAACAACGGCAATGGGCCACCTGATGAAGTGGGGAAATCATGTGTGGCAGGTCGCAAACGCGATATCCCTTGAGGCAATCAAGCCTCCATTCCTTCCGAAACACCACAGGAAGTGTCCACAAGTCCTAAGGCCCTGTTTGGCGGGAACGGAAGGTGGGTCGACCGTTCGGTTTCGAAATGGTCGTGTGAGGAGGAATGGTTGCCACCCATTTGGGAACGGTTGTACTGATGAATGGTGTTTGGATGTACTGACAGTTCATTGCAACTGTTCGTTGCAATAAGAGAGTTTTCTCCCTAACTACAATAACAGAACTTTCTCTATTGACTGGTAAAAATGGAGGTATGAACAGGAAGTTTGGAGAGGAAAAAATGGCTGTAAACCGCAGCACCAATGGCTATCAGCCTGCGTCTTTGAATGATAGCATCCTGGAATTTCTTCCAATCAGTATTTGTAGCCATGGTGTTGTTGGTTTGTTGTTTTCTGAGTTTTGGCCAAGATATTATTTCATATATTAGGTTGAATTATGGTATTATGTAATTTTATCACTATATACAGTCACTCGACAGAAGTGTTCATGATTTGTCAGATATTAGTCATGCCTCACAAAAAAAAATAATACTCCAGTACTCCAAGTGGCAGCAGCCACGCAACAATCATGACACAGTGACCGTGTTCTTTCGCGTGATACTGAAATATTCCATAACTGAAGCCTTTTACCTATTGCTCTTTTAATTTCTCCTATGGTTAATTGATTGGGAGGTGCCAAATATGTACCTAAAAAAAAAAGAAGAAAAAACTACACAGCATGAAATGACAAATGCAGAGAAGGACATGATCCTTGCATTTTTCCACTGCTTGAAAAGCATTGCCCAAGTAGCATTTATTCTTGGCCGGCCCTGGTCAACAATTAAGAGCTTCCTAATACGAGCTTGCTGTAATGTTCTGCCGTTTGATCCTCTGAATGGGGAATGACAGGTCGTTATCTGTATGTCGTCGTGTTTCGTATAGTGAACAGGATCCTCTTTGTTGTAATAGTCGCCTTGTCTGTTCGATCGTATCGCGACGTCTTTCTTCGTGTAATAGATTCGCCATCGTCATGTCGTCTTAATGTTCAGTAGGAGGGTCTTGGGCCCGAAGGCCCATCCCCTTAAGCGTAGCAGAGTTACTTAAGTGATTGCGTCAAGAGCTAAATACAATGTCCCATCGTCCTCCTTTTATAGCCTTCCTCTTCACGCTCCATGACTCATCCCTTTCGTCACGCGAAGTAGTCATATGACCAAGTGGTCATATGAGTGAAACCCATGACCTTCAAGTAAGGTCATGTGCGAAAACCACATGACCTCTAAATAGGTCATGTGCGTGAGATACATATCCTCCTGCACAGCCCCCTTGGTCTTGTGCGCTGTCCCCATGACCTCTCAATAGGTCATGTGCGTGAAAGTAAATCAATCGCAATATAACAATGAAACCCTATGACTCGTAACCATGAGTCATAGTACAAAACCAATCTGCCTTGCCGTCTGCCTTGCTAAGTCAGTCTAGAATCGTGACATTAGCTCCTCTCTTTCCCAGGCCTGAGTCCCTTCAGGCCTCATCTTCCAGCTCTTTCATCTGAGCGCGCAACTCCTTGAGTTGCCGCTCCACCTCCTTGATCCCTTCTCGGTTCTTTTGTACCTTCCGGGCGTACCCCGGATCTTTCTCTTTCTTTCCGGTCGGAGACCGTATCCGTTTCCATACCCCGTTCTGTCGGGGTAGTTTCTGGTGTTCATCTTTTTCGGCCCGATGTCACTCGCAGTCGTCTTGGAAGCACGTCCTCCAATTCGTTCCTTCGTCATGGCGGACTACCATTCCTTGATAGTCTCGAAGATACACATAGTGGTCGTGTGCATCTTTTTTCGCCCTTTTTGCTGTTGTTGGCTGGCTTGGGTACCAGCCAGCCCCGTACTTGTCACCCCGATGGGTGGCACAGTCGTCATCGTAACATACCGTCCATGAGAGTTCCTCATGGCGGGTATGATCCTTGGTCCTCTGCAGGGCGTCGTACGCGTCACTGGAGCTAATGCCCCAGCGGTCGTTCTTCCATTCGTCTGCGAACGCCATGTCTGTAGCCCAGTCTTCGTTTTGGAGGTGGTCTTGGTCCGCAAAACGGACCGTTTGTTTGTTCTTCTTCGTCTGTGTGGTAGTAGTGGTGGTTGACTGTGGGTGCTTCATCTTTTCGAAAAGGTAGGTAGTGTAGTAGGTTTGGTTTGTAGGGGTTATGTGGTGATGAAGTGGGTTGAACCCGTCCGTTTCATCCTTCTTATAACTTCTTCCGTGGCCTACTTCTTTCCTTATCTCTCCTTTCCAGTAGAATTGCCATCTCATTCTTCGGTCGCCCTCCTATGTTTCTTGCGTCATCTGTCGTATGATGATTCTGTTGTCCTTTGGTGTGTGTTGCTGATCATTCGTATCATTCCTTATCGTGCATAGTTCATTTGGATGAACTCTCTTCGTCTTGAGATGCATTTGCCGACCGTGCAAATCTTTCGTTATCATGCATAGTTCATATGGATGAACTCTCTTTATCTTGTGATGCATTTGCCGACTGTGCAAATGTTTCGTTGTCGTGCATAGTTCATATGGATGAACTCTCTTCATCTCGTGATGCATTTGCCGACCGTGCAAATCTTTCGTTATTGTTTTCGTTGCCGCAGTACATATGGGAAGTACCACCCGGGCGTCTTGTCGATAAAAATCTGAAAGACCGGCCGCAACGTCTTAGTAGCTCCTCTCTTTCTCCCCCCTCTTGAGGTTCGTTGTCGCTCTCTTTGCCGCAGTATATATGGGAAGTACCACCTGCGTGTCTTGTCGATAAAAATCTGAAAGACCGGCCGCAACGTCTTAGTAGCGCCTTTCTTTCTCCTCCCTCTCGAGGTTCTTCCTTTGCTTCTTCGTCATCACTTCTTCGAATACCATTCTTAAGCCTTTGCTTACCTTCCATTGATCGTTGGTAATTTGGTATCGATGTCGTCTGTTGTCGTTCTTTTTCTTTGTCGCCTTGTCTTCCTTCGAATACCATTCTTAAGCCATTGCTTACGTTCTTTTGAACGCTGGTAATTCGGTATCGATGTCTTCTGTTGTCGTTCTTCTTCTTTGTTGTCTTGTCTTCCTTCGAATACCATTCTTAAGCCGTTGCTTACGTTCCTTTGAACGCTGGTAATTCGGTATCGATGTCGCCTTGTTTTTCTGCTCCCCTCTCCGTTCTCCTTGGTCCCTCCAGGAGAGTCATAGGAGAAAAGAATTTGCGGTGTTTGATAGGTATATCAACAGGTTCACTTCGCTTTGCTCGTTCACCCGCTGATAAACCTATGAAGGGAGAGTCGATTTCGCTTGTTAACTGCGNTTCTGCTCCCCTCTCCGTTCTCCTTGGTCCCTCCAGGAGAGTCATAGGAGAAAAGAATTTGCGGTGTTTGATAGGTATATCAACAGGTTCACTTCGCTTTGCTCGTTCACCCGCTGATAAACCTATGAAGGGAGAGTCGATTTCGCTTGTTAACTGCGCTCCATCGCTCTCCCTTCTAGCTCCTCTCTTCTCCAGCCAGGTCCCTCTGGCGAACCCTCACGATCCTTTTTCGTTTTCCAGAAAGGAACAAAAAAGAAAGTCTCGTTTTTGCTGGTCCTTTCTTCCGTTTCTTCTCCGGTGTCTGGCCGTATCCATTCCTGGGTTCCAGATTATTGTCGTTCTTTCTGTCATTGGCCATTCGTGGTTGACGCAATCAAGTGTAATGTTTTGCCGTTTGATCCTCTGAATGGGTAATGACAGGTCGTTATCTGTATGTCGTCGTGTTTCGTATAGTGAACAGGATCCTCTTTGTTGTAATAGTCGCCTTGTCTGTTCGATCGTATCGCAACGTCTTTCTTCGTGTAATAGATTCGCCATCGTCATGTCGTCTTAATGTTCGGTAGGATGGTCTTGGGCCCGAAGGCCCATCCCCTTAAGCATAGCAGAGTTACTTAAGTGATTGCGTGAAGAGCTAAATACAATGTCCCATCGTCCTCCTTTTATAGCCTTCCTCTTCACGCTCCATGACTCATTTCTTTCGTCACGCGAAGTAGTCATATGACCAAGTGGTCATATGAGCGAAACCCATGACCTTCAAGTAAGGTCATGTGCGAAAACCACATGACCTCTAAATAGGTCATGTGCGTGAGATACATATCTTCCTGCACAGCCCCTTTGGTCTTGTGCGCTGTCCCCATGACCTCTCAATAGGTCATGTGCGTGAAAGTAAATCAATTGCAATATAACAATGAAACCCTATGACTCGTAACCATGAGTCATAGTGCAAAACCAATCTGCCTTGCTGTCTGCCTTGCTAAGTCAGTCTAGAATCGTGACACTTGTGCGAGACTGTCAGTGGATAATCTCCCTCACCCCGGTCGCACTCCAGTGTTAGGTATCCTACCTATCTTCTGTATTCTTAGGTACCACTGCGACAGGCAACAACTCCTAGTTAGTCTTTGGTTATCTTGTAATACTTCTCTTATACTCTGTATGTCTCGACCGATTCTTGTTCTCTATCAGGACTTTGACTATTATTCTTAGACCCATGTCTACGTTCCTCGCTTGAATGCTAATAGTCAAATCATATCGTGATAGAACTCATCAAAGTGGTAGAATAGATTCTATTCTTAATAGTATAGGTAAGAAAGTATAATAGGTGGTTGTGTGAAGAACTAACAACGGGGTCCTATCGACCTCCTTTTATAGTCCTTCACTCAACCCGCTTATAAATCAAAACAACTATGAGTCATAACAGTGACTCATATGAAAACATCATATGACCGCATCATTGGTCATGTGTGTGAAAGTAAACCAAACTCCGCAGCCCTCTTGGCCTCGTACGCTACCCTCGTGACCTCTTAATAGGTCATGTGCGTGAAAGTAAACCAAACTGTGCAGCCCTCTTGGCCTTGTACGCTGCCCCCATCACCTCGTAATAGGTCATGTGCGTGAAAGTAACATATAACAAATGAAACCCCATGACGAATATCCTCGTCATGGTGCAAACGTCTCCTTCCACTACCTGCCACAAACGTCTCCTTCCACTATCTGCCAAAGACTTGTGACATCCAGTCCTTAGCCAGTAACAGCATTACACAATCATCCAGGCTGCCAAATCAAATCGCCAAATGACCAGAGCTGATTTCTGGGATAGATATGTACCAGGGGTTTCCTGTACAACTGGTAACCACACCAGAGTGATTGGTTAGGCTTTATGCTAATATTTGTTATAGTGGACAGAGTCCTCAGAGAGGCCAATATGAAGAAATGGATTGCAAAATCCAGACCCTAGCTCAAGCCTGTTCATGTCACCAAAAGACTCAATTGGGCTCTTACCCATCAGGATTGGACTAGTGAGGACTTTGAGAGAGTCATTTGGAGTGATGAATGCAGTGTGGAGAAATCTAAAGATCCAAGGCAGCACTGGGTGTTTAGAGAGCCTGGAGAAAAATGGCTAAATGATTGTGTTTACCCAAAGGGAAAAAAATAAGGGAATCTCCTTAATAGTTTGGGGGTGCTTTTGGGGTAAGAAAAAAGGACCTTTGGTTCCTATTACTCAAGGTAATATTACCAAAACTAGATATACTAGACTTTTGAGAAGACACTTGATTCCTGTTATTCACCAGATGGAAGTTTGTGGAATCCATGATTTCCTTTTTCAGCAAGATAATACCCCTGTTCACAAAGCCTATAGTGTTATGGATTGGCTAGAAACCAATAATATTAATGTATCTGACCATCCCCCTTATTCCCCTGATCTAAATCCTATTGAGAATGTATGGGTGGAGCTTAAGAAAAGGTTGAATCAGCAGTACCCAAGAGTTGGAAATACCCCAGGAGGAAAACAAGCTGTGAAGAAGAGGCTAGCTGAGGTGCTTTCTTTAGTTTGGGAGACAATTCCTGAGGAGTTTTTTGAGAAGCTTTGGAAATCAATGCCTAATAGGGTAGCTGCAGTTTTAGAAGCAAGAGGGGGGTATACCAAATATTAGCTATTAGTTTTAACCTTTCTTATTATCAAATTATCTCTATTTATATTTATTTATTTATTATCTACACTAGTTATCATTTCCCTTTAATTGGTAATGGTTGAAGGTTGATCATGAATGGGTGATCATTGATCATGGACAATTGATCGGTGATCATGGACAATTGATCGGTGATCATGGACAATTGATCGTTGATCGTGGACAATTGATCGTTGGGCACCCGGTGTTGCAACCGAGAGTGGCAGCCCCACTACCGATACCCCACCAAATTGCGCAACCGCAATTAAACATGTCTCAAATCACGAACACTTCTGTCGAGTGACTGTACATAGTGGTTATTTCTATATTATTTTTTTAATTGCCAAGCAACTCTGTATTGAAATGGTTAGTGTAACCATTTCCGAATGGAATGGTTGCCATCTTCCAGGTTTGCCAAACACCAGTTCGGTCCTTCCATTTCGAACTGGTGGGTGAACGGTCGTTTGTATGGGGGAACGGAACAGAACGGTCGTATCCAAACAGGGCCTAAAGGTGTGTTTCCATCCACTAGGAGAACCTTGGACCGACAAGAGCGATTTATAGGGCATTTCAGACTATGGGAGTAACAATGATACGGGAGCTATGGCAAATAAGGGAGGTCATGCTCTGGGAATAGAGTGGGGGTCTCAGGGTTTTGAGGGGAGGGCTAGCTAGGGCAGTCGATCCATCCCTTTATCGAACAGACTTAACCTTGCACTAACCTAAGGTGGAAGAAATCATTGTGGCGATTAACAAATGTGAGAGCTAGCCGAGAGTGGGTGAATACAAATGGTGGTGGTACTTACATACTCCGGATGCTAACCCAAAGTGGACGAAGGACCAATGGGCGAGTGTATTAGACCACCATACTACAGCGATCTGCTTATAAGATTACACACAAATGATTATGTGAAACCTCAACCTGCAGGTGGCCAAGGTCGGGCCCATCTTTGGTTTTGAAAAGCTGCTATCCCGCGGTCCGGCCCTACCATCCCTAAAAGGTTCTGGGTCTGGTAGGCTGTACAGGCTCAAAGCTGGACAGACTGGCTACTTTAGTTCACTGGTTTATATTTACAGAGCACTTCTTGCTACAGGTTTCCTCATTCACCTCAAGAGCCCACATAGTACCTGGGATAATAAGCATGTGTTTTTTATTAATTGGAGTAACAGATATCAGCTGGTCATAGAATTCTGTGCATCTCACTATTGACAAAAAGCGCTAAGAACCTCTCTATCACAGAAGCCAGAATACTGTAACATCGGACATCGCTTTCACACAACTAATGACTCACTTCCTGGCCTGGGCTTCTTTGGTCACCGGCCGGGCCGGACTGTAGGCCATAGTCCGGCTTTACCGGCCTATCTGACCGGGCCTGGCCGGACTGTAGATATCTGCAGGCTTTCAGATATCCACAGGTATTTTCAGATATCTCCCGGTATCTTCAACTGTCCTCTGTGCATAGACGAAATATTTACTGATCACATGGCCTATGAAGCCCAGGTCAGTTTTACTTTGACCTGACCGGGCCGGACTATGCATCTGGAGGCTATCTGCAGGCCGGCCTGGCCGCCTGCAAACGCTGACTGCAAACGCTGACTGCGATTTCCATTCGCTTTGTATCAAACAATACCCACTCGGACCTAGGGGCAGTTGTGAGTATATTCATTGAAAGCAATTCGTCTCCCTGGCTCTTGCTCTCAGAAATCTGGTAAAAGTCATCACAACTGATGTACCTGTGCTGGAGGATGTGGTTCGCAATCTGGATGCTAGCTACTCTGAACTGTGTCTTCTTGTCCATTCCTCCATTTTGTAGCACTTGCTTTGCATCACTCAGAAACAATTCTTGAACTCCTACCACAAGCAGTGAGTCAGAGATTACTTGAGTTTGTTTCAGATATCAGGTAGGAGAAAGTCCAGGAAAGTCCAGGCCAGAATTGAGTTTGTTAGTAGCGCATGCCAAAAGCCCAATACGACCTCCACAAGACTATAGATGTCCTGAACAACCAGTTCAGTGATGTCTCTCTTATTGCAAAGAAAGTGGATGACCTCAACATGGTTTAGTTTTCCTATCTCTATCACATTAGCTAAACAGGAGCTGGAAGAGTGACTTATAGCATTTTAAAGTATATAATTAGCAACTTTGTTATGAAAAACAGAAGCTTGAAAGTCTAATCGAAACTCGTCTTGCATTGGGATTGGCGCCTGACCTTCACTAGTGACAAAGACTGTAATAAAAAGCATATTATCAGCTGCGTCTTTGACGATATCCAGTGAAATTTTAGGAAGTTCTGGGTTACGCTGTGCAAGATGGTTGATGTTGTCGAGGACAAGCATGGGTGAGTAGCCCTTGCTCTTTTTGAAGATCTTAGCCTGGTGATGCAATTGCTTAAAGACATTGTCCAGGATTGCCCTATCATCTATTACATATTAGCTGTTGGAAAATAACACTTGACATTAGTCGCTCTAAAATACTCAAATTGTTTCGCAGGTAAAGTAAATCATCTCTATGATGCTGAGTCAATTGAATATTGCAAAGCCCATATTGATATCTAGAAATAGCTAGCTGTAGCATTCTAAACTATTTGGGGGTGGCAAAGACAACTGGGGTGGGACAGAGATGGCAGGTATTCAGAAAGAGAGCCAGAAAGATGTTGGAAAAATGAGGGAGACGACCAGGAACAGCTAGGGACAGCTGATAATGGCAGGAGTTGAATCAGGACAGCTGGGAGTAGGTGAGAACTGAAAATTGAAAAGAGAAGTTACAGAACCGAAAAGTTCTACAGGGTCCAGTAGGCCCTATAGGACACCTGGCCCCACCTCCATCCACAGTGGTCTGTCAATAAACTTGAAAACAGATGGACTACCATCTCTGGCCCATATGGTCCTACCTCTAAGACGAACAGACCAGACAGTTTGGAACACTGGCTAGCTGCTAATTCATAGTGAAGGAGTATGCAAGTCTATAAACCTTACTGTTTCAGAGTGACCAAGATATAGTAAAGTAAGAGACCTACCAGCTGCCTTTTCAGTACTTATACTCCAGTAAGACAACAGTATATCGAGCCAGAAATGAGTAGCCAGAGTCCAGTAGAAGGCTTTCGCAAATCCCATAGCAAATGTCTTATTGCTAACACCATTAGGACGAATATTCACATAAAGGACAGGATCCAATTAGTGCACAACATGGTGAGCTAAGGTAGTTTTGCCAGTACCACGGTTTCTGACAGTCATGTCATATTAAGCATAGTCGCTTTGAGGTTTCAGGATACTCTCAATGGCCCAAGTGGCACCTGGGCACGCAACAAGCTTCGCTGTACTCGCAGCATCTGGGACCACCCCTATGGCTAGTGCACTATGGAGACATTTCTCTCTCATCAAATTGCTGTACTGTATGTAAACAACATTATCCACAAAACCAGCAAAAATGGTAGCAAGACTGAGCCCCATGTTTGTCTGTGGGAGAAGGGCCTCTCATTGTCAGCTTGATATGAGCAACATTGGTTTATTAGCGTGAGTACTTTAATGTTTTCTAAGAATCATCACTGTAACTCCTGAAATTTCACGAAAAATCTTCAGATATGGTGCAAGGAGTGGAATAATCTCAAGACCAAACTATGAAAAGTCTTGAGTAAGTTCCTGTTAGGCGGACGCTGAACTCAAGTATAGTAATTGAGGGACATGGGCCAAAATATTTTGTCCGGAGAATCTGTCGAGGAAGGCTCATCTCGATAAAGTAAAAGTAAAGTAAAGATTTATGAGGTAAACAATTTTATATTGATAAGATCTCTTCTCTGTTGCTTGATGATGTCTGTAAAGCTCGGGAGGCACTTCGATATTTATATCCCATGTCTGATTGTTCGCGGACTACTTCTAACTACTATGCCTCCAAAGTACCACTCTGGTTTTAATACACAAACGTCCAGAATCTTATAAGTGCGAACACTATTTGACTCAGAAACTTATCACACCCTTTCGCGGACTCGGAATAGTATACCTCCGTTGAGATGACTACGCTATTTGTTATACCAAACAGCGGCCTCTAACTTAGATATCGGCATAGACTACTATATGACTTTAGTGTTATTGACTATCGTTCCAGTAGTCTCATCGGTCATGAAGTGATTAGGTTCATACCGGACTACCTAGTGCGAATCGCAAGTCTGAGCCCAATGTGTCAATGTCTTAAAGGGCTGCGACATATCTAGGTCTTCCTTTCTGAGCGTGCTTCCCCTTGGTCCACCCAGCTCCATAGATGGGTCCTATTACTAGGACCAACCAACCTACAGCTGATCTCAGCAGGGTATGGGTGGATTCGGTATACCTGTAGTAGCTTCTACTACTAGGGTATTCTCTTAGAGTATATCGCCAAAACCGTCCCGTCACTTGGGGCCCATAGTTTAGGAAGCCTAACTTTAAAGCCTACTATCTCAATGTGCCCTCCATTGACTTCCTCCGTTCCACTTCCCAGATGTCGCCAAAGGTCCCGTCTCATATAACCTGCGAACAGCATGCAGTTGGACGGACGGCGGCGACGTATATGGTGTTATGAAGTGGGCTTCATTAATGTGACATTTTGGTTATGGGATGCAACTCTCGAAATCTCGCTAATGACGTGCTGGCCCCATAAGGGGGCAAGAGGGGTGTGTTGGCTTCGGTAAATCGAGGGTCTGTGTGCAGTTACCCTCCGGTGGGTCTGTGCACATGTCTCGGATTTACATATGCCCAACATGAGCTCCCTGCTATCAGGCTTCGCTTTGAATGCCTTTATAACCTTTTATAAGTTTCTTGTAAATACATTTTAAGACTCAGTATGGTCAGGGTGAAAAACCTACCGCGTTTACTTGGCCACGGTAGGAAAACCTTTTCCTCACTATCTCACTTCTGCCCTTTCTGGCATGTCCAGATTTTCATTAGGAAAATTCTCCACAACTTCCTCCACATTTTCCATACCGGCAGCAGGCTCCCATGTGTTTTCATCTTCCGAACACCCTTGCCATTTAACGAAGTACCACAGTTGCCACTTTTCTTGATAGTGGCCACGTACTCATTTCCTGTAAAAACTAATCTCGCTTCTTTTGATTTTTTCAACCTCCCATTGTAGATCGCCATCAATGTCCTCCGGTTCTCAAAAGGGTTGTTGACGATTGTCATGAACTGACTCGCGGTAGGGTTCCAATAGCGAGACGTGGAATACAGGGTGAATGTTCCATCGAGTGGATATGTTGAGCTTGTAAGCTCGCTCTCCTCATTTTTCCGTGATTTGGAAGGGACCGTATAGCTTTGGACTTAGCTTTTTTGATTTCCGTCGGGTTCGCAGGTTATTAGCATTTAACATTACTTTGTGCCCAATCTTGAAGTCCTGCTGTTGTCGAGCTTTGCGGTCATAATATTTTGAAATTCCTTCCCGTGTCTTTTCTGGTGATCCTCTCGCTTGTTCATGTATCGTCTTAATCCAGTTCGCATAGAGTGTAGCTCCTGGGTTTGGAGCATCGCGCTCCTTCATATGCTCTGTCTGTGGATGGAATCCGTAGTTTGCATAGAATGGCGACATCCTATGAGCGTTGGTTGCGGAGTTGTTATAGGCATGTTCAGCTAGCGGTAGCAACTGATACCAGTCATCCTGATCGTAGTTGACAAAACTTTACAGGTATCCTTCCTGCACTTGGTTGGTACGTTCAGTTTATCCGTCAGTCTGAGGGTGGTATGCCGTTGACATTCTTCGCTTAATTTCCAGCACTTTGCAAAGGGATTCCCAAAGTTCTCCTGCAAACTTTAAGTCCATGTCCGAGACGATTTCGGTCGGCAGGCCAAGTAGCCTCCATATTTCTTTCAGGAATGCGCTTGCGACATCCTTGGCCGTTGCCCTTGTCTGTAGTCCGATGAAATGTGCCATTTTCGTGAACTGATCCACTAGTACCATTATTTGAGTACACCCTTATGACTCTGGTAGTTGCGTGATAAAGTCCACAGAGATAGATGCCCATGCCGGGTAGGATATTGGCAATGGTGGCAATAATCCGTACCTGGCGTATCTAGGTGACTTATTATGTTGGCATTCATCGCAGGATCGTATGTAATCGTTGACCCATTCCGCAAGTTCTTTTTGGTAGAAGTTCATCATTATTATTTGCAAGGTTTTTTCTTGTCTGCAATGTCCTGCAACCTTTGAATCGTGACATCGTTCTGCGATCTTTGTGTATAGCGCCTGACTATCTAGTACGAATCCTCTTTACTTATAATATAGTAGATCATCTGTCATGGTCCAGTCCTTGGAAAAATCCTTGCCTTCGTCTCGTAACCTAATGAGTTATTCCCTCTGTTGCCTCCAAGCTGCATCTGTTCAGATCGCTGCCTCTATCTTGCTCAAGAATTCAGGAGTGAATTGCATCATACCTTTTTGTAGGATTATCACATTTAACATTAGAACTTTCTCTGGTACTTCTGAAATGTTATACCAGTGCTTGTTGTCTTTGGCTGATGCTTGCAGGTAACTGATGCTTGGTTCCTGTTCTTTAACGATCATGGATCTTGTCGCTATATTGGTGCTTCCAAATCCTGCGGTACCTTGTTCTGTGTCTTCCAAGTCGTCTACTTCCATCATGTCTGAGGTCTTGACTTTTTCTACCACCAGCTGAGCTATGCGATCGCCTATTCTTATCTGGCAGTCTTCAATTTTTGTGGCTGAATAGTACGACTTTGCGCTCACCGGTGTAATCGGCGTCAATTACCTCAGCTCCAGTGGAGATTCCACTGCAGACCGCTAATCTGCTTCTTGGAGCAACTCTTCCATAAGTTCCTTCAGGTAGCCCCATGGCTATCCCTGGCCTGATTAATGTTTGTCTATATTTCGGGACAATGTGTTCCTCAATAGTGTACATGTTAGGCATATGGAAAT
>JACCEG010000564.1:8732-68043 GCA_014065205.1 Tuber brumale
ACATACCGGTATTCCACAGAGTGTGATAGACACTTGGAGGAAAGAAGGAGATTGCACGCGTTGTGGAAAGAAAAACCACACCTATCAGACGTGTTGGGGAGATGCCCATATATCGGCAGCAACGGTCAACTCAAGGCCGATAAAAATGGGAATTCGACGAGCAAGATCGGCTATTGTAAAGCCTAAATTAGCTCGCAGAGTCGCTACTGTCCAGAACCCAGCCCAGGTAAATAAGATCTGGGAACTGGCGGACGACGAGGTACTGACCTAGGTCGGTTCATTGGCACCAACGGCGACGGCGATTGGGTATTCAGTGTCCTAAGGGAACTGGAATCGAAAAGGGAACCCCCTTTAGCTGGGGTGTATTGGGTACCGACCACGACGGGGATCGGGTAGTCCGTGTGCAACTACGGGAGTCGAAACTCAAAATGATCAAAGCGGCGCGAAGCAAGTCTCTCCTTTCAGGATCAACGCAAGTAGGCTCTAAGTGAAGGGACCCCGCGAAGGACTTACGAGCTCGAACACAAGAATCAATATATGGAGAGTCTTGATCGAAAGAGAGGATAGTTAACTGGTCCACATGGCCCGGGAGCCAACAGTACGAAGTTCCTCGAGTCACCTGGTGGTTGCCTGCTACCCGTGTGCAAGCAAGTTACTATACCGAAGAAGTTGGAACATAGCAATGCAAGATCTACCAGATAACAATACAAGACAGGAGGACAACCGACGCGAGCCGTTCCACCTACCACACGAGTCTGAGTCGTATTATACGTATGTACTATCTTGCCTTCTGGCCCGAGTGAGCGATAGGGATGTACCGCTTTGGTGCCCAAGGCCCCTCTGAGGGAGCTGGAAAGGATAACCGAAATCCTAAGGGAAAGGACTCGGTGAATACGGGAGCCCCACACCAGGGGAGTAAAATTGCTAACAACTGCCCGAAAATCTGCTATGAGCCTAGGTCTGGCGTGTCGGGAGAAGGCATCCAGCCTGAAAACTGGTCCTGCGCAATTGCGTATCCGTGAAACGCCGCTAAGTATGTAGACCCAGATTGTTAGAGCTAAAGAGTTACTAGTTTGTCTGAAGAGACCTTAATGGTCGAAACTATGCGGGCGTAGTAACAAACATCTTGTTACCTACACCCAACACCAACGATGCCTAAGCGAAAGAACCAAGAAAGTCTTATCCGCGCCAAGCGTGTCGAACTAGACACTCCAAAACCAAAACGATACAACTGTCCGGAGGGGATCGCTTACCTCCCTCTACACGATAAGCGATACCAAATTAAGGTCTTATTAGATTCGGGATCCAACGTGTTCCTTATAAATAAGGACCTAGTTGAAGACCTTCGAATTACCTCAATAGAACGCGACAATGCAGTTGATATCTTAGGCTTTGACGGATTGTCTGCCGCTTCTGGAGGAAAGTGTTACACTCTCCCAATTAAATTGGAAATAGGAAAAAACCGACACATCTCTGAAGTGTCGTGTGAAGTGGCTAAAGCAGGTCACTACGGAATGATAATTCCTTTTGGTTGGTAGCATCGTGAACACCCAGTGTCTCACATAGAAGATGCAGAAAATTGGACCTTCTCCGCAAAATGTTGCGAAAACTGTGTGGAAGAAAATGAAGGAATAGCGGATATGTTTGAATATGACGAATCCGTCGCGTGGGATCCTAATGCCTGCCGCATCGGAAGAAGCGGAGCCATCGAGAATACGGTAGAACTCGAGGCATTACCGAAAGAATACTGGAATTACAAACATTTGTTTGAAGCCCAGACGGCGGAAAAATTAGCCCCAAGACGGACATTCGATCATGAAATCAAACTGATCCCAGGTTCAACCCCCCCATGGGGGCCGATATATCCGCTGTCTGAAAAACAGCTACAGGCTTTACGAGAATACTTGGAAACAATGATCAAGCAAGGGAAAATCACACGGAGCCAATCGCCAGCAGGCGCACCTATATTATTCGTACCTAAACCAGATGGTAGACTACGTCTAGTTGTGGATTATCGAAATCTAAACAAGATTACTATCCTCAACAAACATCCACTTCCACTAATGTCCGAACTCAGAGATAGAGTAGCCGGCGCAAAGATCTTCACCAAGTTAGACCTTAAGGACGGCTACCACCTGATTAGGATAAAAGAAGGAGATGAATGGAAGAAAGCGTTCCGTACGAGATACGGACACTACGAATATAAGGTTATGCCTTTTGGATTGGTTAACGCTCCCGCAAGCTTCCAAGATATGATGAACCAAGTTCTACACGAATACTTGGACGTCGGAGTTGTGTATTACCTTGATGATATTCTCATCTACTCAAAGGATGAAAAGGAGCACATCCAAGGTGTTAAGAAAGTCCTACAAAGTCTATCAGACTTTCAGTTAGCGGTATCACTAAAGAAATCGACCTTCCATGCCACGGAGGTAGAATTCCTGGGCTATATGGTGGCAGTCGATGGGGTGTCTATGAGGATCCGGAAGGTGGAATCCATAATGGTTTGGAAGGCGCCTAAGTCTGTTAGAGAAGTACAAGTCTTTATGGGGTTTGCTAACTTCTACCAACGATTTATAAAAAACTTCTCGGCTATTTGCAAGCCAATAACCGAAACTTTACAAGGAAATCCTAAGGATTTTAAATGGGGAATTGAACAGGACACTGCTTTCGAAGAATTAAAGCACCGATTCACCACAGCCCCCATACTCCACCACCTTTTCCCAGAAAGAGAGACAGTGGTAGAAACAGATGCCAGCGATTTTGCACTTGGCTGCGTCCTTTCTCAATACTTTGAGAAAAGATTACATCCAGTAGCTTTCCATTCAAGAAAATTAAACTCGGCGGAGCGCAATTATGAGATTCATGATAAAGAACTCCTCTCAATCCTCGAAGCCTTTAAGGAATGGAGACACTACTTGATTGGAACGGAAAAACCGATCACAGTCTTTACCGACCATCAAAACCTACAATACTTCCTCACCTCCAAAGTCTGGAGTGGCCGTCAGATTCGCTGGGCTCAGAAGTTGGTAGAATACAATTTTCGTATTGTATACCGACGAGGTACAAAAGGCGGAAAGCCTGATGCATTAAGCAGACGGCCGGAGTACCGTCCTGAGGAGGGAGCTACGCATTACAAACAAAAAATTTTAAAAGAAGAAAATTTCTTAGTATCGTTAGTAGCGAGGGTAGGCGATGAAGGAGAAGACTGGGATGGAGAAAAGGATTTGGATTTAGAACCAAGAAGAGGTGGAAAGGAACCCGTGATTAGGGTTAAGAGATTGAGCAAAAAGGCATACTTGCCAACAAAGGGCCCACGAATGGCGGCAGGATATGACCTGTATGCCATAGAAGATGACATTGTCCCAAAATATGGACAAGCGTTAATAAGGACGGGTATAGCAGTGGGGCTACCCAAAGGAACTTAAGGAAGAGTTGCCACAAGAAGTGGATTAGCGGTCCGAAGCGGAATCTCAACCGGCGCAGGAGTAATCAATGCTGATTACACCGGCGAACTCAAAGTCGTACTTTTCAACCATAAAGATGTGGATTGCCAAATAAGAATGGGCGATCGCATAGCCCAGTTAGTGGTAGAAAATGTCAACACCTCGGACATGATGGAAGTTGACGACTTGGAAGAAACGGAGCGAGGAACTACGGGATTCGGAAGTACCAATATAGCGACAAGATCTTTGATCGTCAAAGAAAAGGAACCTAGCATCAGCTACCTACAGGCATCGGCTAAAGACAACGAACATTGGTACGATATTTCAGAAGTACCCGAAAAAGTTCTAATATCAAATGCGATTATCCTGCAAAAGGGTATGAAGCAGTTCAATCCTGAATTCTTAAGCGAGATACAGGCAGCTATCGGGACAGAAGCAGAATGGAGGCAAAGGAGGGAAGAACTTAATAGGTTAAGAGACGAAGGAAAAGATTTTCCCAAAGACTGGACCTTAACCGACGATCTACTATATTATAAGCACCGACTATTTGTACCAAATAGTCAGGCTCTATATACTAAGATTGCAGAAGGATGTCACGATGCAAAAGTTGCAGGACATTTCGGACAAGAAAAGACTTCGGAAATAATCATGAGAGACTTCTACTGTAAAGGACTGGCGGCATGGGTCAACGTCTACGTACGATCCTGCGATGAATGTCAACATAACAAATCGCCCAGAGATGCTAAATACGGACTATTGCAACCATTACAAATACCCTATGCAGCATGGGCGTCCATCTCAGTGGACTTCATTACACAACTACCAGAGTCGCAAGGATGCACTCAGATAATGGTAGTAATTGATCGATTCACAAAGATGGCACATTTCATTGGGCTTCAAACCTCGGCTACGGCCAAGGATGTCGCAAACGCATTCCTGAAAGAAGTATGGAGCCTGCACGGCCTACCAACCGAAATCGTCTCGGACATGGACTCAAAGTTTGCATGAGAATTCTGGGAATCCCTTTGCAAGGCGCTGGAAATTAAGCGAAGAATGTCAACGGCATACCACCCTCAAACTGACGGACAAACTGAACGTACCAACCAAGTGCTGGAAGGTCACCTTCGAAGTTTTGTCAATTACGATCAGGATGATTGGTATTAGCTGCTACCGCTAGCTGAACACGCCTACAACAACTCCGCAACTAACGCTCACGGGATGTCACCATTCTAAGCAAACTACGGATTCCATCCACAGACAGAGTAGATGAAGGAGCGCGAAGCTCAAAATCCAGGAGCAACACTTTATGCAAACTGGATTAAGACGATACATGAACAAGCAAGAGGGTCACTAGAAAAGACACGAGAAGGGATGTCGAAATATTATGATCGGAAAGCTCGACAACAGCCGGACTTCAAAATCGGGGACAAAGTAATGTTGAACGCCAACAACATTCGCACCCGACGGAAATCTAAAAAGCTAAGTCCAAAGCTATACAGCCCTTTCCAAATTATGGAAAGACGCGGATCCAGAGCATTCAAGCTCAACATATCCGATCGATGGAACATTCATCCCGCATTCCATGTCGCACTATTGGAACCCTACCGCGAATCAGTTCATGGTAATCGCCAGCAACCCCCTAGAGAACCGGAGGATATTGACGCTGATCTGCAATTGGAGGTTGAAAAAATCGCAAGAAGCGAGATTCGTTCTTACAGGAAACGAGTACACGGCCGCTACCAAGAGAAGCGGGAACTGTGGTACTTCGTGAAATGGCAAGGGTGTTCGGAAGATGAGAACACATGGGAGCCTGCCACCGGTATGGAAAATGCGGAGGAAGTTGTGGAGAATTTTCATAATGAAAATCCGGACATGCCAGGAAGGGCAGAAGTAAGATAGTGAGGAAAAGGTTTTCCTACCGTGGCCAAGTAAACGCGGAAGGTTTTTTACCCTGACCACACTGAGTCTTAAAATGTATTTAGAAGAAATTATAAAATGGTTATAAAGGCATTCGAGGCGAAGCCTGGAAGGAGGGAGCTCATGTTAGGCATATGGAAATCCGAGACATGTGCACAGACCCACGGTAGGGTAACTGCGCACAGACCCTCAATTTACCGGAGTGCCAACACCCCCCTCCGGCCCCCTTATGGGGCCCGCACGTCATTAGCGAGATTTCGAGAGTTGCGTCCCATAACTAAAATGTCACATCAATGAAGCCCACTTCATAACACCATATACGTCGCCGCCGTCCGTCCGACCGCATGCTGTTCGCAGGATATATGAGAGGGGACCTTTGGCGACATCTGGGAAGTGGAACGGAGGAAATCCGTCGGAGGCGCATTGAGATAGTAGGCTTCAAAGTTAGGCTTCCTAACTATGGGCCGAAAGTGACGGGACGTTTTCGGCGAAATACTCCAAGAGGTTATCCCAGTAGCGGAAGCTATTAGGGGTATACCGAATCCACCCATACCCTTCTGAGATCAGCTGTAGGTTGGTTGGTCCTAGTAATAGGACCCCTCTATGGAGGCCGGCGGACCAAGGGGAAGCACGCTCAGAAAGGAAGACCTAGATAAGTCGGAGACCCTTAAGACGCTGACACGTCGGGCTCGGACTTGCGATTGGCACTAGGTGATCCGGCATGAACCTGATCACTTCATGACCGAAGAGACGACTGGACGATAGTCAACAAGACTAAAGTCATATAAAAGTCTATGCGGACATCTAAGTTGGAGGCGACTGTTTGGCATAACAAATAGCGCAGTCATCTCAACGGAGGAATACTATTCCGTGTCCGCGAAAGGGTGTTATAAGTTTCGGGGTCAAACGGTGTTCGCACTTATAAGATCCTGAACGTTTGCGTATTAAAACCAGAGTAGTACTTCGGAGGCATAGTAGTTAGAAGTAGTCCGCGAACACTCAGACGCGGGATATAACTATCGAAGTGCCTCCTGAGCTTTACAGACATTATCAAGCAACGGAGAAGAGATCTTATCAATATAAAATTATTTTACGCTTTAAATCTTTACCTTACTTATTTTATCGAGACGAGCCTTCCACGACAGATTCTCCAATCAAAGATTTCGGGCCTACGTTCCTCAGTTATATACTCGACTTTGGCGTCCGCCTAACATGTTCCAAAGATGAGAAAACTTGAGAGGCAGTAATAGGAATTGAAAATGCAGAAGAAGTCATGCAGAGTTTTCATAACAAAAATCCAGACATGCCAGGGAGCACAGAAGTAGGACAGTGTAAAAAATGTTTCCTACTGTGGCCAAGTAAATGTGGGAGGTTTGGTACCCTGACAACTCTGAGTCTAAAAATGTATATAGAAAATTTAGAAAGGCATTCAAGGTAAAGCCTATTAGGAGTGAGCTTATTTTAAGCACATGGAAATCGGCGACAGGTGCACAGATCCACTGTAAAGTAACTGTACATAGATTCTTGATTTTCTGTACAGCCAATACCACTGGCGGCCCTCTGGCAGGACCTACATAGTATTTGAAACATTTCGCATATTACATCCTTTAATGAAAATATCATATCATATTGGCCTACTTCATAATACTATATATCTTGCCTCTGTCTATCTGACTACATACTGCTAGTAGAGTATATGAAATGGGGCCTTGGGTGATATCTGAGAAGTGGAACAGAAGATACCTATCTAAGGTCCATTGAGATACAAGGCTTTGAAGTTAGTCTTTCTAATTACAGGCTGCAGGTGACAGAACATTTGTCTGCAAAATAGGCTAACAGGATGTCACAGTAGTATGAGCTCTTATTAGACGAATGCTGATATCTAGTATAACTGCAGGACGTAGGCCAAAATCTTGGTTCGGAGAATGTATTGTGGAAGGCTCTTCTCGATAAAATAGGTAAAGTAGAGATTGATAAGGTAAATAATTTTATATTAATAAGATCTTGTCTCGATTGCATGATAATGTCTGTAAAGCTCGGGAGGCACTTCGATATTTATATCCCGAGTTTAAGTGTTCGTGGACTACTTCTAACTACAATGCCTCTGAAGTACCACTCTGGTTTTAATACACAAACATCCAGAACCTTATAAGTGTGAATACTATTTGATCCTGAAACTTATCACATCCTTTTTGCGGTTGCGGAGTAGTACTCCTCTATTGGGATAACTGCACTATTTGTTATACCAAACAGTGGCCTTCAACTTAGTTCTCCATGTAGACTATTATATGACTCTAGTCTTGTTGACTATCATACCAGTAGTCTCTGCAGTCCTAAAGTGATCAGGTTCATGCCAGGCCACCTAGTTCCAATTGCAAGTTCAAGCCCGATGTGTCAGCGTCTTAAGGGTCTTTGACTTATCTAGGTCTTCCTGTCTGAGTGTGCTTCCCCTTGGTCCGCTAGCCTACGTAGTGGAGTCATATTACTAGAGTCAACCAACATACAGCTGATCTCAGAATGGTATAGGTAGATTTGGTTTGTCTTTAATAGCCTCGGCTACTGGGACATCCTCCTGGAGTATTTCATCTAAAACGTCCCCTCACTTCTGGTCCATCATTTTGGAAGCCAAAGCTTGAAGCCTACTATCTCAATGCCCCTCCCACAGATATCTTCCCTTCCACTTCCCAGATGTCGTCGCCCTAGGTCCCCTCTCATATATCCCACAAACAGCATGCGGTTGGACAGATGGTGGCGACGTATCTGGTGTTATGAAGTGGGCTTCATTGATGTGACATTTTAGTTACCGGACGCAACTCTCGAAATCTCGCTAATAATATGTGGGCCCCATATGGGAGCCGGAAGGAGGTGTTGGCTCTCCAGAAAACGAGGCTCTGTGTACAGTTACCGTACCATGAGGTCTGTACACTTTTCTTTTCTCAGATTTCTATATGCCTAACAGCTATTGAAAAGAGACTAAATCTACTAATAGCCTTCCGAGATCAGCTCTACATTAATTGGTGCTAGTGATAGGACTCCTCTTTGGAGGCAGGGAGACCAAGAGGAAGCACGCTCAGAAAGAAACACCTAGATAAGTCAAACACTCATGAGACATTGGCACGTTAAACTTGTACTTGAGATTGGTACTCGATAGCCTGGCATGAAATCGATCACTTCATGACTGAAGAGACTACTGGAAAGATAGTTAGCAACACTGAAGTAATATAATAGTCTATACGATGGATAACTAAGTTGAGGACCTCTTTTTAGTAAAACAAATACAGTAGTCATCCCAATGGAGGAATACTATACTGTGACTGAGAAAGGGAATGAGAAGTCTCAGTGTCAAACAGTGCTCACACTTATAAGATTCTAGATGTTTGCACATTAAAACCAGTACGGTACTTCAGGGGAAGAGTAGTTAGAAATAGTCTGCACACATTCAGACATGGTTTATAAATATCAAAGTCTCTTTCCAGCTTTACAGACATCATCAAGCAATGGAGAAGGAATCTTATCAATTTAAAATTGTTCACACTACAAATCTTTATATTACCTATTTATTGACATGAGCATTTCTCCTCAGATTGTCTGACCACAGATTTTGGCCTATGTTTCTGAGTTATACTACAGTTTGGCATCTACCTAACTGACTATTAGGAAATAGGCTATATTGTAATTGACCAGAAGATGAGAGGGGATAACATACTGAAGTGGATTTTCCACGCTTACTTCAGGCTAGGAGTTGGGAGAGCAGGAGAGAATATTTCGCGTTCTTCTGTGTATTCTTCAGCGACAAGTTCTTCTGCCTCTGATTCATAACAAGGATCATCTGAGAGATGACTGAAGGTATGAAGATAAGCTGGAGGGCTAGAGATTATACTGCTAAATGAAGAAAAGCTCATGGTTTGGTGCTTGATAACCATTCACGACCAACAGAAGGAATGTATAATGTGAGAATGAGAAATAACCGGTCTGTAGATAATAACTAGAACGAAAAGAGACTCAGATAGGTTGTTGGCCAAAAGTACGCATTTTCTAAGCTTTAGAACCAGTGATATTCCAAGACCACTTGTCACCGTTCAGACTAGCTGTTGACTTCACTATCCATATTTGAAATTCCTGCCGCTCTCACATTTCTCCTGCCAGCCAATTCGGTATCTTGACTCCGTGTGCTCAGACTATTGTTCACCCAGTGATCACAACTCAAGAGTGTGCAAAAGGTCACAAACACAAGGTAAAACATTCGTCGGGTTCGTCGGGCAACCCGGGCCTGAGACTTTCCCAACCCAACCCAACCCACGAAGCTTCACTCTGAGCCCTGAGCCCAGCCCAATGAACCGGGCCCAGCCCAGCGAAGAGCCCGGGCTAACCCAATGAACCCGCGACCCATTGGAAGGCTTGGTTATATCTGTACTCTAAGGGTAGTTTTTTGACGATGTATATCTTCCTGGTTGTTGTAATAATATTCATTATCATTAATAAGTACCTACTACAATTTTCCTCTTGCCCCGATGGCCCGATTCGCGTGAAACACCTCCTGAGATATCGATACTCGTCGCCCTGTTTCTAAGAAAGGCGACACTTGACCAGATAGATTTCAAACCAACCATTGATGTCCTAGGACGTGTGATGAATCACTAAGCCGGGAAAGCCACCTGTGTTACTGACCAAGGGTGCATCTTGCATGGAATACAACTATGGCACATATTCTTCCGCCAAATCCGGCTATAATTTTACTTGTATTAGAGCCACGATTGGCCTACGAATCGATCACCGCAGATATTCAGTCCGCAAGTAATTCTCCATTTTGTTATCACTTAGAAAAGCATAGCCATATCGTACCGGATGAAAGGTTCATCACCGACTATTTTAAGCTATAGAGAATTGAACCGTGTAATACTAGTTTCATACAGTGATCCCCAGCGGCCAGTCCGGACTATGGGCCGGACTGCGGGTCAGCAGTCCGGTCAGTCTGGCCTTGGTTTTGAAAAGCCTGAGTCAGTCCGGTCGAAATTCTGAGAGGCCGCCAAAGCCCAGTGACAGCCAGGCAACCGCCAGGTGGAGTCTTGGCATAACCCAGGTCAAAGCCTGCAGGTGCCCAGGCAAGGCCCCCAGATGCCTAGGTAATCCCAAGATATCTATTGATGGCCCACAGGGTTTCATTTTTAATCACCGGAATAGGATAATAGGAGCAACAAGCCACTAGCGCTACAGATCTCGCTTAACAAAAATCTATGTCATCCACCGATTAACCACAACAATACCCAAATATACTGTCAGACCTCAAGATACTCTAGACCATACTTCATACAGCTTTCTAGTCACCTCTGGAATATATATTAACCCCGTGATTTTATAAAATATTAATCTGGTTAAATCATAAAATATTACTTAGTAATGAAACACAAGTGATCACTTGAAACATCGGCCTGCAGGGGACCCAGGCCAGGCCCGTCTTGAGTTTGGAAAAGCCACTTTCCCACAGTCCGGCCCGGTCGTCCTTGAAAAACCATGGGTCAGTCCGGTCGTACTCAAAGCCGGACGGACTAGCCGCTTAGGATCACTAGTTTCATAAATTCAACAGGCGACAGTGACATGGCATTTTGGAACTAGCAGCACCAGCCGTGTTCCCAAAATGTCGCATATTCACCGTCTATGATTCGTTCACCTTACGCCCTTCGGAAGATTGGAAGGACGAAACCCGGTTCCTGGCACAGTTCCTCCCATCCACCGTGGTTGTACCTGCCTCCGGGTCAGTTCGCGTGGCAAGTAATTGGGAACTCGGTTGGGTCACGTTGGAGCCCCAAGAGTATTACAAGACAGTCGGGAGCGGCTGGGAACGATACTGAACAAAAGAGTAGTGATTTCAGATTACGTACAGTCGCCAGGGCTCACGCACTTCACGGTTCACGAGGTTTATGCGTCCCGGCATTCCTCCTGCGCCACCACTTGGTTGCCGGGTGTTCCCCCGCTACCTTTCGCCCCCCTGTGCATCCGAAGATACTTTTCTTTGATCCGCTTCCTTGCCAAATCAGGCCTGGGGACTATTTCCCTTGCAGTTTCAAGCGAGAGACTCCCCTCCATGATAGATCTACGCAACCGGAGAACTTTCAACTGGCCCGGCAAGGTATTTTGCTTCATATAGAAATCCATGAAAAAGCGATCGCCTGGTGATATCATTGCTCGAAGGTCTGGCCGCTGGACGAGAAGCACGGCCATAATTGAGTACAGGTACCAGATGTGTATCGTTCTACCTCCGATTGGTACGAGTGCGTCAATAATCTTGATTAGAGCTACGCGCCGCATCCACGGTTAGCAATACCATCTAGCCGACAGGTTTGTTTCTTATTACCTTCGAGATAGACCAGGAATTGTGGGAAACGATACGGGCGGGGCTCGGGGTAAAAAGTCGTACTATCGTTGATATCGAGGTGCCAGCAGCTAGCGGGATAGAGAACAACAGCTTGTGCCTGGTGGGGATAAACGAGCCGTCGCGCGACCCAACCACCAGGTCCGCCAAATACTGGCATGACAATCACGTTGCACGGATCAAATTCGACATCGCGATAGCCTCGGGCGTGAAGAATGGAAAGCGCGGCGTCAAACTGCGAGTCGGAAATTGCGAGCTCGAGATCGGCAAGGACGAGGTCTGAACCGTAGAGTTGGACAGCCGCTGTCCCAACGATGCAGAGCTTTACTCCCGCTGTTTCGAGGACACCTGCCGGAACTAAGACTGATTGTCCGGTCGGGTGGTCGGAGTCGGTGCTGGCGGGGGAAGACATGGTCAAGGATAGGTGAGAACTCGGAGTATCTGGTGTTGTTGTCAAGAGGCCAGGGCAGGATTTGCGATGGTGGCTAGGTCGGATTGTATTGGTGTTGATTACTAATCACAAAGGGCTTGGGGTTCAATGCACGATGCCCAAATGTCATGCCCGGGGGGGGTAAGAAATAGGGCGCTAGTGGATTGCGTATACCAAATATATCAAGTCGTAATAACAATTTAATGATATAATGTTTTGGTTAGTAAAAAGAAAAACATGCGAGTGGTCAATAGTACGCCATTGTCATTGCTGGAAAAAAAGTAAAAAGCCTGTACCAATTGCATAATGAGGAGGAGTGTCGGGAAAGAAATGATCCCTTGATACGGAAACCGGCACAGAATATTACCCCACAATAGTACTTGCCATGCGCCACACTGGGGCGGGCACAGAAAAGCCCGTGCAGGCGGACCAAGTTGTGGGCCGGGCCGACCAAAGCCTAGCCTGCCCCATGGTGGCCTGAGGACTACATGGTACAAAGTGCCTAAAGGCAGGTCCTCCTGTGGAACGGCAATTCCGTTGCAACCGATCGGGACCGTACGGTGGAAAGTGCCTAAAGGTGGGTCCTCGGGTGAAACAAGAAGTCCGTGGCAACCGATTGGGTCCGGGGCCGAAGTGACCACAAATATGGAGCGACAACACAACATAGTAAGGTACTAGGCAATTTATAAATATTCAAGCACTTGCCGCTACAACTGGTACTAATAAAAACAGGAGAAGTGAAAATAATGTATAAGCTCCAAGTATTTTATGTTAAAGAAACATGTCAGTGACTTTTGTATACAACATCAGTAAATTGTGAAGTTCCATATTGTAATCCAGCATGATAAGCATCAAGTATCCAATTGATTTTCCACCAGTACTGGAGTAGTAAGAGAGAAGGTTTATCCTCTAAGACTTTGGGAACAGTCTTCACAAGTGAAGGCCAATTGTATTGGCAATTTTTCCTGGATAGCCACTTAGCCGGTCCCCGTCGATACTCAATCCAATTAAGTTCACAGTGGAATTTCAGAAAGAAAAGACAAAGATGACCACGCTTTTCTATATCTTCCTGTAGCCGTGACTTCTGATCTAGAAAGTCTGGCTGGATAGAAAGTAGTCTTCTAGAATTATTTTCATCATTACCTAATCATATCTTGTTCTCTCCTTCTCAGTATTTTTCAGCATACCCTATGTACACTTGATCCCCTGTTTCACTCTCACCAAAGATTTCACATTTTCACCTTGCATCACACTTGATAGAAACCCTTAATTTAAAGAAAAAAACCACTAGCTTACTTTGCCCAGAATTATCTACATCGCTATGGTTTTTTTTAATTGGAATTGGTTGTTGCCGTTGACTGATTCAAGATCGCATTTGGCTGGTTTTGAGGTCCCGGTTTGATCCTATTAGCACTATAATATTATGTAGTCAGTTTATTTATGGAGGAGCGATGCAGCAGGGCCGTGGCAGTACTGGGATCGGGGTAGGGCGGGGGCAGGGAAGTGGGAAGAGTGATGGGAAGAGTGGTTCGCCAATCTAAAAAGCAACCAGAGGACAAACTCAGGGGATATATATCTCCCCAACCCTAACAACTCAGAGAAACTCAATAAACATTCTAGAAGCACTGCAATCTGACGAATTGCAAAACCCTCAAAAATCTGGAACCCTCCTGATATCCGCTAAGCCCCCGTCATCCATAAAGCCTATGCCCGATTCCAACTAACATGAGCTAATTCGCATATGGTGCGGAAGGAAGCATTGGTGCGCCAGATATCATATGCCTAGCGGCATAGGGTGTGACACTCACCGAGGGACACAAAATACGTGCCTGATAACCGCATGCCCCATGAACGATTCCACAATTTGTTTCTATCGACGCCCGGGTTTGCATGGGGCACAACCCTCCGGGATTCAAGAGGGGGGGGCAGGAGGTATCATACTTGGGCGGTTTTAAATTTTTCCGGGTGGCCTGGGATCATGCTTTGTCGTGGTCGCGTGGTCGGCTCACGTTAGGGGTATTTCCCAACCCATTTCTATCCCGGAGCGAACCCCGATATACCGGCGCCGAGTCGCGATATATCCCGCGCTTAGAAAATCACTAGTCAATGCTGGGTTTCCGGGCGCTTTTTGTCATCAGTCAGTAGTAAGACATCCCCGATTCATCGTGAATATGGCAACGTCACCCGGATAGTTCGCGTAAAAGATAACGTACGGCTTCAGTATAACTCTTATATGTTAAGCACTCCAAATTGGAACGGTAGAGGACTGTATATACCTCTCGTTGGTGTGAGTCCCGCGGTCACCGGCACGAAAAGAATGTATTAGAGAAATTAATGTTCTCCCAGACCACTTCTTCTTGTCCAAAGCTCTCCATTCCCACAAGTCTTTAGCTCTCCTCGCGTCCTCATCTCGCACCATTCTCCTTGACCGTCAGCTGTTTGGGTATGGGTAACTCTGAGTAAGAACAGATCATTGTGGCATGGGGTGTGTATCCACTGGGTTGCAACAGGGTGTTCTGTAGAAGCCCAAAAAAGGCACTACAATCACCCAGTGAACCAATTAAAAGACCAGATATCATGGTTAGATGGGATATATTGCCACTCACTCTCGAACGAGAGGCAATTAATAGATTACCCCTGATATAGCGCTCGTTTCGCCCTCGTTCGAGGCTTCAATGGCACATGTTCGAAGACCTGAGATTCGAATTCATGACAATGTTAGAACATACCCCGCAGAAGTATTTCGCGCCCACCACGGCGACCGGTAACCATGGAAACCGTGAGATACCCCCGGCTCCCTTGACACCGCCTTTTGGGGATTCGAATAAATGTCACGCCATCCTGTCCCGGATATTGCCACCCAAACCTGTGGCATCCCCACTCGCACAGCTACACGGCACTCAGAGCCGACTGGCATATCGTCCTAGAAATGAAGCCGCTGTTGCTCCCGCCCTCTAGGATCTGGTACTCCGGTGTAAGGGTATTTCGCGTCCATGTTGCTCAAACATGCGCTGGGCGAGTGCTCGTGTGACTGGACGAGACTTTTTGCTGCCACCAAGAAATATTCACCTTCTATCACTCGAATTTCCTAATATGGCCTATGTTGAAAATCTTGATACGGAGGCACTGATCGGAGGTGAGGTTTCCCGCAGTGAAGTAGAATAGCTTTGACAGTAACACAAAGTTTTTGTATTGAGAGGAGATCTTAACAAGAAGGAGGAAGGACTTTTTGGAACATTGTTGCAGGGGAAGTGAGAAGCAAGAAGCGGAAGGAGAAGAAGAAAACAAGGGGGGGTGAAAACTCTTCTGAGCTTACGCGTCTTCCTATCAGTACAGAAGTACAGATGCACACCACTACGACCTCAGAGTGCGAGACTATCCCGCACCAAGCACCGCTATCAATTTGCAGTTTCCAACAGCTTATTGAGGATATAAATGCCTCACCTTGTAATGGAGGTGGACGTGACTTTTATCAACCCACCGTACAGTACGGTGACAAAAGTGATCGTTGCCTTGCGTGACAACCGCACTTGTCCGCCCACCACTCATCAATGACAACCCCTCATGTAACATCAAATGTGCTTAGGGTGTCAGAATTGTTTATAGAACAGATAGAATAAAAGAGACAAATACAAAATATCCATTTAATATTTGGTATACCATCCTTTTGCCTTAATAATTACTCTAATTCTCGTAGAGATACTCTCTATCAGTCTTTCAAATAAAGGGTCTGGTATCAACTCCCAAAAATATACAGAAGCTTTCTCTATGGGTGGTTTCACCTCCTCTGCTGATCTAGTATCTTTGGTCAAATGAACATAATGTTCATGGTAAAGCTTCTGGAGATGTACCTAAACATGTTCAATAGGATTGAGATGTAGTGAATTTGGAAGCCAGTCCTCTAGAACTTCCATATTATTCTCCTTCAATCATATCCTATTTCACCTTGCACTATATACTCTGACATTTTCCTACATGAAGAGTGGACTGATATCTTTTCTTTCCAATTCCTTTCAAAAATCAAGTAAGGAAAACTCTTAGTCTACTGTCCTAATAGATTCTAACTCTCCCCCTCTCCTCAACACTCAAAATATTATATGCATACTTCAATGTACTAGTAAACTAGACCTATATTATCTGTTTGACTCCTTTTGACTTTATAATCACCTGTGCACATTCTAGAAGCTATCCATCCTCTGAATTTCTGAGACCTGTTGAACAGCTAGATCTGCCAATTTCTCTATACTTTACTCAATAATCCATTTATCCTCCTCCACTATATAATAGTCTGTGATCTATATTGGTAGCACTATTCATGCCCCCTCCTAGCTAGAACTGATATTAGTTTAGCCCCACTGCTTTGATATTCTTGTGAATTCAATAATCGGTTGATCTTTTCTTATTTGTATAGTAAAGACATGTATAGCAAGATCTCCATATAATTTCCACAGTTGCATTTCTTAACATTGATACAAGACACCACCTAAATGCCAGGTATCTCCATCCCTTAGTTCTTGGTCATGACCTGTCCTTTTGGAAGCATGAACTATCCAACTCTCTTGATATCATCATTAGACTAGAAATAGCATTTTATGAGGTGTATAGTTGAAATATAAAATCTCCATGAAATTTAACTTTACCTCCTTTATACTAATGACTGTATAATGTATATGCAATAGCCATTCTTTTCATATCCTTTTCTTTTTGTCATCACAATTTTGGGGAGTTGTATGTGGGGGTGTCGTGGTTGGAGTTGCTGTTGTCCAGAAAGCTCAGGTTTCAACAGTTATGATCACTTTTGGCCAAAAACTATACATTTGCTTGATCATATACAGAAGGGCTCCAGTGCCAAGTCCCTCCCCGGAACTTATTATATGTCTGTTCGGCAATACCCGGATAATGCACTAGATTAAACCCCCCGAAAGCCAAACATGGCCAGTTGATTCCGCCATTTCTTGGTTTCACTTGGAAGAGTGATTGCAATGCGTACGTAAAAACACGACAATTCGCTTCCGAAATGTGTGGACGGTTCATGAGACACGGATATGTAATGCCGAACATGTATTCGGGGCTGCTCTTTACTCGTGGGCGCTTCGGTCGGCACTGTAGGAATGACCCCTATGGAGCTCATGGGTGGGGGGTTCCGTCACCCTATGGTGGCTGTTGTCCGGCATATTGCGCTAACGTAATTTAGCAGCGAAAGTCAGTTCAAACCGCAAGGGACCAGTGTTGATTGTCGTCATCATCAAGTATCACCCGGTTCCCGCTTCAACCTATTATCGTGCTCCAATTCCAACCCCCCAACGTCCGGAGTTCTCCATAGCAGCTCCGAGGCTAGCCGTGATATTCTAGCCCTCGGAATATGAGGCTGGAGCCTTTCTTTGGGTCTCCGTGGCCCGGCATGTTCTCACCGGAGGCCATGCGCGTGTCAAAATAGGACTTGGCGGAGGAGGATGGTGGAATAGGGGTCGGGGGGCACTGTGTAAAGTTTATCTGTGTGGCATTGGAGGAATGAAATAGGAAAAGGTTCTCGCAGCTCCGCGCATTTTGCGTTCTCTTATTTCTTACACAGAGTTCTGTCCACGGGCTACGCCATCCTACCACGACCATATTCCGTGAATATGGGGGTTTGTCACGCCGCCAAAAGAGTGTAATCCACCAATATGCGCGGTCTATGTCCAAGACGTGCTATCATATAAACAATTTTTTGGACATTCCCGTTAAACCTAATGACCCACAACTCCATCCCTGACCACAATGTAATAAATAATACAGCTTATACCTAACCTGTCGCATAGACATTTTCAGGCGACGGAGCCAGAACCAGACGTCAACTGTAGCATCAATGATATAATAATAACTCCCCAAAATGACCCATCACCGAGATAACTACCAAGCAAGGATTTCCTCCCACCACCCACCCCTCTCTCAACACGGCACCATTTTGTACTTTTTTATATAATATTACCGTCCCCCGTTAAACTCGCCTCTAGTCTATTCAAATAACCCTGAAATGACCCCACCGACATCGAGGGGGTGGTGGAAGCCTTGTTGATAACCGGCGCACCCTCCGGCATCGGGCGAGAAATCTTAGTGGGAGCGCCCACGCGCGGCGGCACCGTCGCCGACACAAGTCCAACCCGCACCCAGCTAGCCAACCTCTCTGCGCGGGGGGCCACAACGCTGAAGATAGTTCTAATCTTGCAGCAGCGGCGCCATCGCCATCATCGCTGTGATGCTGTGATAGGGGCTCCCCGGGGCACGGCAGCCGCGGCGTACTTCTGCGAGAGCGAAGCTGCGCTCACGGCGGTTACATAGGCCCACCGGCCCGACGTACATGTCTCCGCGATCATGGTCTGCTGCGTCATACTGGGACATTTCAGTACTGTGTTTTTAAACTATGGGCATCATCTTGCTGCTGGGGAGCGGATGGAGCTGTATGAGGACGCCATTGGTGGGATTAGAAGGGGGTTCAGCGCTTTTTCACGCACGCCAGGCGGGGGGTGCGATCATGGGTGGGCCGCTATTGTCTTGCTCGTGGGGGGACTGGAGGGGGCTTGGCGATGGAGCAGTTCGTCCGGTATGGGAAATTCAATCCTGACAATGAGCTTGTGTTGTTCCTTGTCGTGAAATAGTCGTGGAAATTGTAGTAATTGAGAATCGCCCTCTGGGGACCAGTACTTGTGAGAGGAAAAAAAAAGATTTCTCGGTTGGGACGGCAGAAAAAGGAAACGCAGGATATAAGTTAGCTTTTACGTTATCACACTCAAGCACCCTCCCACTCATAAGGGTGGAATCACTTACTAGCAGCAGAATAGTAAATTGTAGGATCCCAAGAGCGGTAACAGCGCCGCCGATCCTCTCCTTTCGCTAATCTACTCGAACAAATTATCACTACACTGGACCACACACCACACGCCACACCATGGGAGATAACCGGAGCCCCTCATCGCCTCACACACTAACTAACTAACTAACGCTTCTTGGAAAAAGGGGTTTTCCCGAAACCCCGAAGAATCCTGCCCCAACCAATTAGTTCAAAAGTGGCGTTAACAACAGCTTTGCCGTGCTATATCACCAACACCTCGACTACCGAAAACATTATGTCGCCCCTCGTTGGGTGTTGGTGATGGAAATTGGTTATTTTAGGCGGCTCACCACTTACATGTTTTTCTCATTCTCGCTGGACATGAAGATACAATGACTGCTATCTGAAACCCACGATTGTTTCTAGGATGTCTCATGATTGTTAGCTTCTTACCAATTCTACCGCGGACTCTGCATATCTAGTGTGAAAAGCATCAAACATGGATGCATCCACCATGAAACGCGAACATTGACGATTGCCGAATATCAACCTTACCCTCGGCCATGCACTCTACGCATGACATGTGGTATAACTCTACCTGCGGGAATCGGACTTCTACCCTGAAAGTTTGTCGGAGAAGCAAGCAGAAGGAGGACTATGAGGATGTAATATTGGAGGGAGATTTTGGCATGCGCTGGAAGTGTGCTGGGAAGGAAGGTTCTCTGTTGGAAAGGATATAAGGCAGCCTGTTCTTCCCTTGTTTGTTATTATTGTTCATCATCGCAAAATTAGTCTTTCTCTCGCTTTTGTTTCCTTATCCGCTCTTTATCGGCTCTTTCTTGTTTTATATACAAATTGATCTCCGTCAACATTCCCACACCGTTTGTTTGCTTGTCCCTTCAGAAACATCCCTAGCTCGGTATCACCTGCTCACGTGCCGGGCTCAGGTGTCGGGAGGCCCCAATACAGAGTTGCGGTAAAGTTTGCCCAGTGCATGTGAATCTAACGAGTCCGCTCCATTGCGTCGAAACATTTGAAGACGTAGGACTGTAAGTCTAAACTGGTTTCATCCTCCTAATAGTTGGCAAGCTGTTCTCACTTGGGGGTCAATTCGTCATTGTGTGCTTGGACCTGCTGGCCCTAGTCGAAATCCCGCGCGGAGCTGACACTTCTATTTTTCCATAACATCCATCACAGTCCCAGGGAGCTTCTCGAGGGTGTTTACTTAATGCACTATATAATGCGGTCAAAGATCAAAGAGCGCCCACTTCCGCTACGCGTATTAGACCTCAACAGAAATAACGTCGTTCACGGGGAAGTGGCTCGCTCGTGGCAACCAGTAGAAAAATGAAATACATCTTTGACTATATCTACAAGTAATTATGTGACCACCTTGAAATATTATCAGTAGGTGCTTTGGAATATGAAGAATGTGAATATGTAAATTGGATTTCATAATTATGAATCGTTCTTCTTTTACAATATATTTAAAATTGTTTCTCTTAAATGAATTTACTATGGTTTTCTTGCAAACAAAATTAAAAGAATATGTTAGAAGATCGTTTGTAGGTGGTTCAAGAGATCGAATAAGTCATATAGGCCTATAGTCAATCGTTGTTGCTATTGCTTATGACCTTTTATCGATGTTATAATACCTATATAGTAGATTCTAATAGAAAGTGAGCAAATTACATCCAAATGGAGTGTATTTGACACTAGTATAACTCACTCCTCTGATAACTTATAACCTGGACCTTTTAAAATTTATTTTACAATATTTATTAATACGAGTACCATGATTTTTAAAATGCAGGAACAGGTTTTCCATATTATACACTTATATTATGATCTCAAGTAAAATCATGTATTAAGAACTGAACGTCTTTATTATCTATCTAAAAAATTGGTACCCATAATCAGGACAGCTATTATATTCACTCTGATCAGGAGATCAAAATGTAATCTTAACAGTTTGATTTAATACTAGTCTACTGTTGAATTATTGTATAATTGAAATACCATAATTCTTATGAATAACTCTTATGATGATTAATATAATCATATTATTCTAAGCAAATATTGATATAAATTAGCTAACATACCTACTAAACCTATAGAAGACCATTAGGAATCATTTAGATATAGCAATTCCATTTTTGTAATCTTGTAATTGTATAATCATTGACATTCAGTTTGAAGCTGATTTTTATGATGAAGGTACAGAATATGGAAAGATTACCTGCCAAACTTGAAATTGAGCATACTTACCCAAATTGCAACTATAAAGTTGGATGCAAAAAGTCCAAGTTATAGGTCATTATTATAACATGTTATGCTATTATCAGATGTACTAAATTTGTATGTAATTTCCTTATTTTTCATTAGTTTCTACCAGGCAGTATAATATTACAAACTGGTAATAAATATTTTAGAGAACTACTAGCTACAAGATTATAAGACTTATTCAATCTCTTGATTGTCTCATAAAGCTGTTTCTTAGATGTTTTTCAATTTTTGTTGACTAAAAAGTAGTAACAGTTTTGTTTCAAAAACACAATCTTAAAACCCTGACCAGGAGAATCGATTTATAATAATGAAAAGAAATTTGCATATGTGAATTCTCTATATTCCAAAACACTTACGGATAATTATTTGAGATGATCTCACAATTATCCATAGAGATAATTCCAGATGTATTTGGTTTTCTAATGATTGCCATGGGTGAGCCGCATCCCGGTGATGAGCCGCTTCCCCGTAAAAGACGTTATGATTGGTCCATCATAATCTGGCACTCGGAACACAGGCGCCTTGGTTTTGGCAATGCTGACTCGCGTCGACGTCACAATTAGCAATGTCCAAGCTCTCGGTTTGGCTCCACCTCGAGAACTGTGTGGACAGATTCTGAGCCTTGTTCAAGCTGTTGGTCAGTTTACCAACATCGAAAAACCACATCCCTCTCCCTAATATGGTCGATCTTGGTCGGAGTATTGATGCACATATTGTCGTTGGCACACCGGGCACAGTTCTTTTGATTCGTCCTGGGCAACTACCAGCACGACATATCATGGTTTTTGCCGTCGATTATGTCAACAATATTCTTGGTGTACAAAGACTTGGCGATCTGTGTCTTCGTGTGAAACAGTAAGTTCCTGTCTTTTATGCATTATAATCAGAAGCGGCTCATGAGGACCTAGTATCGCCCAATCCTCGGGAAACCTTTCCACAAAAGGTGGCGAAATACGCAAAAGGATTTGCTCCGAATGCCAATCATATCGCGCTCAAACGGGGGGATGTGCGGTTCGGCGGGTTAGGGAGACCTGTACGCACTGTGATGGCGGAGGGTGAAAATCTCGGATTTTTATTGAACCCTATCATGGTCCTGCAATTGCGTCGTCAATACTATGCGTCAAGGTAATATAACGAAGTCAAGTAATATTTGGTAGTCGTGAACACTGACCCGTTGGCCCAGAAACATGAAACAGCATTCGAGGTTCGGAGCCGAATGTAAGCGGATCGGAACACACTTACTATACTCTATAGCGAGAGCAAGGGCCCCGATAGAGACTGCTCCATCGCTGCATTCCGGTCTGCAAAACCCAATGTCCCTATTACCACCGATGCTTTGGTGCATGGTACTGATGTGGCAACAGTCAGGATGGTGGTAAACTCTAACCTCCGACTTGATCTGAAGGGTCGGGCGCACGCTCTAACCTATCTTCCTGGGATGGGACCAGCTGGAAAGTGAGGCCGCGCCCAGGTGTCCCTCCACATTGTTCATAACAAGTTCAGCCTATACGATATAGGCTAGATATCAAATTACTGTAGCATCTGAATAACCAGGTGCCGATCAATGACCTTGACATATGATTATTCTAGATATCTGGACCTACCTTCACAATACTAATTGATTATTGGTAGGAGATCGACAATGCTTGCGAAAAGGTTCTCAAGAGCCGAAGAGCCCTTACGACCAAATCGGGATGAAGACGTATTTTCCTCCCTCGCCTCTGACACGGGGTTCTCCGTCCTTATTGAATATTACTAGTGGATTGGGACCATCGTTTTGGGAGTCTTGAGATTATTACGTGGGGTCTGTATTTTTCTCCTCTTTTTCATGGGCTACCGCGGGTACCGGGTTAACGGAGATTATCGCACTGGACAAGTGCCGGTGTGGGATGAGGAATCATCGCCAAGACTTGCATGCCCACCGACAAAGCTCGGCAGTCGGGTGGTCATTTCTATAAGTGTTTTTCTGGCCGCCTTGTAAGGAACCATCTTATATACTCTCATATTCATGAAGTTCACGTCCCCATCGTTCCGATCCAGTGCTTTATTGGTTAGCCGAAACAGAGCGGAAATATCTACACCCACAATTGCCACCGCGTATACATTTCGTGATATGATAAACATGTATCGCAATTTGTCCTCCCTACTGCCAGAGTGGGCATCGAAAGTATTGCCAGATGGTAATATAATAGTACTGGGGACGATTTGGAGACTCTTTAGACATTGCCCCAGAGAGTCTAATCGCTGAGCCTTACCTTCTACCTCAATGACGCCTGTGTTCTCGAGATCCTCCTCACCTATTTTTCTTCTCCAATTTTCCCTGCCACATGGTACAAAGGAATAGCGCAATGATAATATATACATATACTCCATTCATCTCACCTCATTTTTTATAATTTCCTTGCACTTGTTCCTTCAACTCGAGACAAGAAAACAAATGTCCACAACATTGAGCGAAGAAATGACTGGTTCAGTGCCTACCTATCATTTTTCCACTTGTCTTTTCGAAAGCGACAGGATATTACATAAGTAGAGACATAGGCGAGTCCAAATTCATTTCCGAACAAGAACACCCTAGCACCAGGATGAAATTAGGTTGCGAGTGCGCGGTACCTGCCTTCGACGACGGCTTATGATAATGGCCCAGGATGTCATAGAAGGAACTCGATGTGCGTCGGACGCGGATTGAGCAAATTTGGAATCGGTACGTAGCAAGCGATAAGAGATGCAAGTCAAGATTTAGTATTGTTGAGAAATAGGTTAAAAAATAACATTAAAAGAAAGACAGGAAATTAAAACGATATCATTAAGAATAAGACATGCCCACCTATCCCCGGAACCCCTAACCCTACCGCGGTTGTGGCATGTATTCTGTTACAAATACCCTCTGATGCCCAAGAGCAGACTTCTGTTGGTATGTTTGGTTCCCGGATTCGACGGAAGGTAGTTGGTGCTTCGAGTTGCGTATCTTATGTTGAATGCCGCAGCAATGGAGGACTGGAAAGGGAACCAGAGATATCATTTCAATGGTTTCTTTGGACATGGTAGGGACGGAGATGAAACAGGCTTAGTAGAATCGGAACTGGTGGGCATATATTTGAGCAGGTGTTTATGTGAAGTATTCGAAAGGATTGAACCGCAGGTTTCCAGTGACATAGCAAGGATCGTGGTTTGTTCGCATCAGACTGTGCTGGGGTTCCCTGATTGCCGGGCCTCGAGTAGTTTCACGATTCTCTTATAGCGCATATGAGTAGCCCACGACAGCGGCGTTAGACCAATGTTATCGCACATGTTGTGGTCGATATCTTTATCTCGCAGGAGGAGCTTCACGACTCCCCTATGCCCCCCCATGGCCGCCAGAGAGAGCGGGGTGTTGCCATCTTTGTTGCGTGTGTTGGGGTTTACATCTTTCCTCTCCATGAGTAGTTTCACTACTGATCTGTGCCCCCTCTCGGCAGCCCACGCGAGCGGTGTCTGACCCTGACGGTCTGGTATATCAGGGTCGAGGTCTTTACGTTGCAACAGCTGCTTCAAAAGCTTGGGGTACCCATTCCGGGCTGCCACGCAGAGAGCAGTCCAGCCATTCACACCACGGGCAGTAGGATCGATGTCGTCCCGTTGCAGCAGTAGCGACACGAGCTCACATTGCCCAGTATAGGCAGCTAGATAGAGTGGTGTTGATCGATTCTCGTCTTGCGTATTAGGATTGATGTCTTCTCTTTCAAGTAGTTGCTTCCCTACTCCTACGTGGTGAAACACGATAGCCAGCAAGAACGGTGTTCGGCCACAATTGTCGGGCAGATTAGGGTTGACATCCCCCCGTTCCAAGAGTAGCCCCACCACACCACCATGCCCCCACTCGGCAGCCCATGAGAGAGGCGTTTTTCCACAATTATCAGGTTTGTTGGGGTTGACAGCTTCATGTCCTAAGAGCAGCTTTACTACCTCCAGGTGCCCATCCTGAGCAGCCCACGACAGTGGCGTTCGGCCACGGTTTTCGTCCATCACGGGTCTCGAGTTGTACTGTTCTCCCTGGAACTTCAGAATACTTTCCAAAAACCTCACCGTGCGTCCACATAGAAATCAGAAGATTGGCAGGGCTCCCGCACTTACAGAAAAGGTATGCAAAAAATGCTATCGCAGAAACCAGATAACAAAAGTCCTCGTTTGAATTATTCGTGATCGAACGGATTTGAACAAAAACGTTTCCAAAGGTTCAGGCATAAAAGATCAATTGATCGGACCGAGAACCTACTCAACGAACGCTGGCGCCGTGCTGTCGAATTGACCCGATGTGCTTGCCACCATCGTAAAAGGAACACGATCGACAAACCCAAGCTAGCGGAAAGACACCTTATGTACATTTCCTTGGTAGTTATACGCGCACACATGCTCAATAGCAGTCACAACTAGCAACCCTCTGAAAGCCAAACGGTAAACCTACCTACACCTAGGACACCCAATGGAGTGCCCTACGTAAAAAAGGAAAGAACTAGAGCCCGATTTCTTCCATCAGTAGCTCCTGACTCTACTCCGTCATGCCCTTCCCTAGATATCTATGGCCGTAGTACGGCAATTTTGGATCATAGAAGCGATATTGGTTCCTGCAGCCGATCGGGCCATAGAGGCCCTTTTGCAAGGTGTGCATGAATTAGGCCCCAGGTTACTAAGATAGGCCACTGCGCCAAATAAACTTATGTGAATTGGAAAAAGCAATTCCTAGTGCTCAGGGATACGGAAAAAAGTATGATATTGTGAATATCATCTAAAGGATTCAGAGGGCAAAAGAATCATCGGAGTGAGGAAGATACATAGTCCTTGGATGCAACACTGCAGTTTTATCAACTGTCAGGGGACCCCCGGGAGGGCTCCCGAGAGCCCTGGACGTGTGGAGGCGGCGATCTATAGTTCGTCGCGGGTTGTCCAAGGGCTGGGCGGCTGCCTTGACACCGGACGGCGGGTCTCACAGGGTGTCACCTTGGAGTTCGGGCAGTGGGGGTGCACGGAAGGGGACCGGAGATGATGGGAGCTGACCGCATGGGATGACTGCGGACGGCGGACAACAGTGGGGCACGACATGGGACGGTAAGGGAGATGTCATGTCGCAATGATGATTCTTCCGAACGATTACGTTTACAACTCTGTCCACTACAGCACTGAAGAGACCTGGTTTATGAATACTATGAGTGTCTGTTAATAAATAAATACTGCATGGTGAGCCATGTGTGAAATGAGGCAGGATCCAAGGATAGGATCCGTGATTCGATATCGTGGAAGGGCTTCATACCTTCCCTTTTGTTGAAATTGTGGGAGGTTAAGGCTGCCGCTCGGGATGCTCATGATCGACCTACCATAATCTCAGGACCTGGCCAACATGTTGCGAATATGTTCGGCGTGTTCGCCATCCCACTGCAACTACCCCGTGCCTCCATCTTGCGAATGCATTCACGCGGCCCGTCGCTCTTATTTCACTATTTTGTTCGCTGTTGGCCGGATCTTTGCTGTTCACCATTTGCCTCATGCGGTTGTACGCCCGCCCGCCCCTTCGCCAGTTCACCTGTTTTCCCGCGTGTTCGCCCCTTCATTCGCTGGTTCCTTCGTTTTCCGCTCCGCTGTTCCCAGGTTTGTCAGCCGTCTGCTCTCTTGAGAACCATCAAGGCCGCCTGGGCTTCAGGGAGGTGCGTGGGTGGGAGTGATAGTGCGGGGGAGGCAGTACGACAGAGTGGGAGTCCTTTGGCAGTTGCCTTTGTACTCCTCTTTTTGTTACTCGGTGAGTGTAAAGGAGCAACGGGCAGCTTGCAGGGAGGTTGGTAGAGGGAACAGTAACAGGAAGGATACGGTGGAGCTTTATGATTATTTGTCATAGTGTTTTGCTTGTTCGTTAGAGACTCCGGTGGGAGCGGGGGATCAAGCGGGTTCGGTTGGAGTGTCTTCCCGAGAGTGTCTGAATGTGGAAGTACAAGTTTTCCTGCCCCCAGTCCGGGGCTGCGTTTTTGCCTTGGTCTTATAATATGCCTTGCAGGTACGCTTCGGTTATGTCTTTGTTTATGATAAAGTGTCGGTCATAATTACCTTTTACGTGATTGTCAACCTATAACACTATTACATCATTGAGTACGGCATACTTTCCATGAAAGTTATATCATACGCACAGTTTAATTATTTCACTAGCAGTTCCATTCTCTCACTGTTGAGTTGCACAGTACTGGTGTCTCTGGCCTTTGTTTTTGTTTTTTCTCTTACATACAGCATTTGTCTGGTATGGCTTTGCTGCCCTTCCCGCTAGGGTTTGTAGGGTCCAATAGACCTCTAGGATAGAGATGATTTAGTGAGGAGTACAAGTGTAATCAAGAAATACAACCCTAGTCGTTTCGTTGCGGACGTGTCATGTTTGATGACCGAGGTATCGCGTGGCTTGTTCTGTGAAAGTGAAGGCGGCCTTTCATCTTCATAATTATCCATGACAAACATTTTCTACATATATGACCTCAATACCTTGAAAGTCTCTGAAATGGGTGATTGGATCCTTAGCCAAGAAGGCCGAATCGATAAACTCCAGGGTTGGGACATTCCAGCTACTGGAACCAAGTTATACTTTCCATTACGTTGAAGGAATTTTGACAGTTGTAGTAGCCCATGTATTGAGTGATGCCCTTAACGGTGTCTCCACAATAACACGAGGTGGAAATTTAGCTGAAGGATGTAGAACTGGGTAACCTTCAGTGATCCAAGGCGGCCGGTCGGTCCGCCTTTGAGTACGACCGGACTGGCTCAGGCTTTTCCAGGCGCTTCCTGGGCTCACCGTGGGAACGCGGCCTTTCCAAACCAAAGCCGGGCCTGGTCTGGGGAACCTGCAGGCTGACGTTTCAAGAGATCACGTGATTGATTACCCAGAAATGTTATATTATTCAACGCGATTAATTTTTATAAAATCACTCAGTTAGTAGATATTCCCAAGGTGATCAGAGAGTTGTTTGAAGAATGGTATACAGTGTCGAGAGGTTAGACTGTATACCGTATTGTACGTTAGCATAATTAACCGAACATCGCGATGCAAAGGAAATTACTTCTTCCGCAATACTTGACCTCCAGAACCACGGCTGAAAGGTATTCAAAAATCAAGGAAATTCATCAACCCAATTAACACCTTCTATGCCAAGAGTTTGTTTGCTCTGGGGGAGATATAGTGGGGTTCGGGAGTGAGGGGGAGGGGTTGCGACCATAAGGGGTTGAGCCTTACGATGCGGAATGTTCTCTTACTTTTGCTAACGTAATATATTTGGGCAATGTGGTAGTTCATCGCTGGTTGACATAGATTCGTCTTAATCGAGATCTAAAGCACCAGGGTCACGCGGCTCCTATTATCTTATTTGAATGATTAAGAATGGATTCTCTACATGCCGTCGATAGATGTCTTCGGATTTCCTGGGCATCTGGCGCCTTTGGCCGGGGTGGCGCCAATACTCGACGGGGAGGTAGACTGGGCGCCGCTGATAATTTCCACCGGACTGACCCAGGCTTCTCAAAACCAAGGCCAGGATGACCAGACTGCCGACCCAAGGCCTGGACCATGGTCTAGACTGGCCGCTTCGGATTGCTGGTAACCTTTGAGAATCGAGGACCTGGTTAGAAACCGACAGAACATTTCAGTCAATGAAGCGATAACTTAAGTACATTATATGACAGGGAATAGTAAGATTGGATGATATTGTGCAACATGTGAATTCGCCATTCATATGAAAATGACTTGCCGCTTTCTGGTAGACACACATAAGCGTACTAGAGTTACATTTTCTCACCCGCCCTTTAGAGATCAGGTTGGGCACCTCCGGGCAAGTCTTGGAATGAACAATCGGCGACCTATGCAGATCCAATTAGCGAACAGTGGGATAGAAAGTTTGATGGGAATGACAAACTGGTGTCCACAGATTTTCACAATCAGGAAGGATGCAGTATCTTGATGTTGCATTGGATAATTCGGTATCATATCGATTTCCGCGCTGGATAACCTGCCTGAATCATAGTTCTCCTTAGGTACCGTGCTGCTCTTGTGCTGAATACCAAGAAGTGATAGCTTGTATCGGGTGCGAACTAAGTGACGCTCACTGGATTTGATTATCAACCATGCAACATATAGCGAAGCTCCACAAACTGCCATCTCATATAATACAACATGATTTGGCTAACTCTGCTATACTGGGGCAGACACCAACCATTACCTTGGCCTTTGAGTACTGCTAATGCCAACGATGACTTAGGTGGTAACCCATAGACCCCACCTACGGTTTGTAGTTTACTGGACCATGTCTCCCATTTGATTAGTATGCACGATATTATGCCAAGAACGCTATTCGGAATGATGCATTTCGAGGGCCACAAGATGAGGGAAGAAAAGGAGGACCAGGCGGCTGCGAGATCGGAAATATTTTTCCGGCCTAGAAACAATTTCGCTATTTTACTCCTGATAGCCACAACTATGAGGAGGGACGTATGATGCATGAAACAGCCTGGGCAGGGTTACTGGCTCTTTTTTGATCAGAAGGTTAGTATCTTAGCGATGGACAGACCAGAAACCCACCATTGCCACTCAGGGTGTCATGTTAGTTCAGATCCCGAAGACGGGGAAAGAAGGTAGTGAATTAGAACACAAGTAAGCAGGCACAATAAGACCTCCTTACCAAGTAAGAGGAATGCAGTTGATGCAACTATACAATGCCAGGTTTATATTACCTGATTTGTAATATGTTTCAGCAAATTTTAGAAAGGACTCCGCAGCATCATGTCCAAGCCACTGTGCGGTGCCATTATTTGAAGTCAAGAAGGTTAAGCAGAGGTCAATCGTAATAATTGACAACAAGATATACAGCACACATGTTTTCATTAGCTGGAATTTGGTCGTGAAAGGGACAAAGGTGCACAATAATGGAACTTGTAATTTGACCAAGGTAATAAATAGGGGACAGAAAACTGGTCAAGGGTACAACTGTATCAGTATCTCTTCATGAAGCCAGTCGTATTGAAATGGGACTGGCTCCTGTTACAGGATCGAGCAGGATCCTTCCTGCATTGGACCCAGACTCCCAGATTGTAATGAATTAGATTTGGGTTGTCTAGGCAGGCTTAGTGGAATATATTTGGCTAGCTTACTTCCATGTGCGCAGTACAAGAGTGGTAACCAAGTCGCTGTTACGTAGCAAGGCTGTACGTGCAAGATTACTACCATCGTAGCAGTGTTATAAGTTATCATAATTCGCTTGTGGCATTTGTTCTGTGAGTGATGTCTCATAACTTTATTTACTGTGCTTTAACAACTCTGTCTCTGTCTCTCACTAAAATATTTACACATGGTAGGATTTCCAAAGGTAAGGAATGTGCATGACCTTCCCACTATTATATTTCGCATAAAATGGGTGGCTGATTGTAGATGAATGAGTGCTCCGGATACTTGGAGAGACATGCTTCTTGATATCCCTCCGGATGCACAATTGCCCAACATTTTCTAAGACCCCGGGCTTGCGATGGGCATCTTGATCCAAATAGTGTGACTCCAGCGTAGGTTTCAGGATAAAGATCACAACACTTTGGTGAAAGATATTAGGGCAGAAAAACTTAATATCGGAAATGCTGAAGCTACAGTCAATAACTGCCTTACCATGGTGGTAGTTGATAGGGCCGCTGAAACGCCTGATGCATCTCACAGGAATGTACTAACTCACGGAACCTTTGGGTTTTCCATCGCGTCATGTGGATCGGGTGCATCGGCGGGTAGAAATTGTGCCCCCGCATGGCGGGAGGATCCAAGTTTCCTGAGGTACGTGAGATAGGCACAGGATATTGCGGTTGAATCTGGTGGTATCAGATAGTACCACAACTGTCTGCAAGATGCTACAACTGGGGACTTGGTCACTAAGGTTTCGCGATCGACTGATTGTCTCCCACATCAGGGCATCGATGGCAAGGGACAAGTGGTGAACGACGTTCAGGAAAGGAAATGAAAGCTGAGCTAGGGCCTGCCGGGTTGTGAAAACAAACACCCGCAGTGATAACAGGGAGAGCCAACAGGTGTTCCTAGTACAGGAGCTAAACTCCATACGGAAGCCGAAATAGTAGGGGCCGGAGGAAATTATTTTTGCGTCAGGAACAAATTGTATAGCCAAAATGCGTCTACCCTTTATTCTCGAAGGACGCAATAGTTGGGATTGCGGCAAGCCAGATGATCTGGGTAGTGATCGTTGCGGACCTTGTCCTTTTCCGCGGACCCGGACTCTGAGACTCACTCTACTATGCACACTTCTTTCCTTCACCTGGTGCTAAATTTAATAACCACTTCTTCTGAGGTTGGGGCAGAGCACGTGATATTTGGGGACGTTCCTACTCGCACCGATTCCATTGTGACAAGGCGCAGAATAGCTACAAAGAAGCAATATCCAGGTTGCGATGGCTAGTTGTACAACCTGCTATTTAGTGTGGAAAACGTAAAACTAATGCTACATTGTGGGAGAGCTTCGTAGGATCAGCATGGAATAATCCGAGACTTGATTCCATCCGATCTCAACATTTTAAGGGGCAGAAGGGTGTCTACTCAATTGTAATATCCATGGGGTTATAATTTGCTATGGTATTAGCTGTCACAGGGTGGGGTTGTACAAAAGCACTATCCCAAGAGTCAAATAGCTGGTACCACTACGTCATACAGTACGCAATACTTGTCTGCTCGATTCCAGTGTATGATCGCCTGTCCGACAGGCAAACGGTGTGGACTCAGCACAAATACCCGCGGAACCACAGCCTCCTGATGCAGTGGCATTTAGCTAGCCATTCTCATAACATGTATGATGGTGGGCGCGAGTGCTCAGAAGCTACTTTCAGTATTACAGTCACAATATGAAAGGAATGATAATAGTACCATCTGAGTGACTGTCTGTGCCGTACTCCACCAACTTAAGTTACAACAGGATCCTCCTGCCATCTCATAGTAAATCAGGAGATATTGGATAAAAACTTTTATTTGATATCATAGACATTAAATTAAACTTGTACTTGTAAGCCTTCCCAATTTTCTTTCTAATATCAGATATACAAGCCTTGAGCATTAGTGGCATTAACTACAAAGTTCCTTCAAGCAGGTATCCAGTGTCTTCAATTGTTGTCGAAGTTTAGCTTGTTCACCAATATGGCATGCCATACTTTTAACACTAGCAGCTCCATCGATCCTGGAGGGTCATCTTGGGCTATTGTATTATTGATGAGATAATAATATACATGTGCAAGTTGACAAAATTATAAGTTGTAGTAAAGTGGCCGTTCCAAGTAGTCAAATGACATTGGTCTTTAAAAGAGAGTATCATGTTAGGGCGACTTGTTTTGTGAACTCACTGTTGATACTGATCATCAATTTTATCGTAGGTACATTAGAACAGAAGAAATAATAATATCCATGGAGTACTGGATAAATTAAATTGTAATAATAACTGGATCGAGATTACCTGAAAAATATATCATGATAAATGAGGTATGATACATAAGCAGGTAGAGTAGAGTAACTCCAGTAGCCACCTTCATCATCACAGGTCATCTACTTTCTTTACAATCATTTGTAGGAAATATGAACAGTAATTAACACTAAATATATAGAGCAAGTTAGCACCCCCCTCAATACCTAAGCGTTACCTGCAGTATTAATATTGAAGGAAGAATACTATACCTATTTCTATATGTGTGAAAGAGCTTGCTAGTTTGCAACTGTCTTCCGATATAATGGTCTTCGCGGGTCGTTGTTAAAAATGTGACCTGGTACGTTGATAATATTCAAATGAAGTATCAAACGTTACCATTGGATCTAAGCAGTCCCTACAGGAGATACTAAAGTGCGGTTTGAAGCTCAGAAACTCTAACCTGTTCATAGAGTAGGTCTTTGCAGAGCCTGAGTAAAAACTACAAAAACAGAGTAGAAATATGGAAAGTTTTGCTCTTACTGTAGTGTTGCATGAACTCAGTTTCCTTTTCTGCAAAGTATGTGGAGTTCGTTACGGGGCCTCCGGGGCCCCTCTCAACATCGGCCCCCGGCCCCATTCCCGGCCCCAGCCCGCTCACCGGCCCGGGGCAGAGCATTTTTCGAGGCTTGCCCTCCCCCGATACCCACCAGGGGCCCCGCCCGGCCCATTCCCCAGGGGGGCCCCCGGTAGATTTCGGTGGGAAGAAATGGGCCCCCATCCAGGGAAAGAGCGGGATGGGGCCCCGGACGGGGGCGGCGCCCGGAGGGCCAACAAAATACCCCCCCGGGCCTGTGTAACGGCGGGGCGCTTGAGGGCAAAACCCCCCCCGCCCCATAACGAACTCTAAAAGTATGGTGAAAAGCTTTTACCTCACTTCTGAGGAGGCGGAAAAGTTTCAACCTAAGAGCAGTGTAGTGAGAAGGGTTTTCACCGTCTTGTCAGTGGGTGTAAGCCCCTTCTACCTTAATTTATAGCAGTATAAAATGCTTTCATCTTACTATGTAGAGGTGTGAAAAGTAGTCACTACAATTTGTAGTGGTTTGAACACTTGTCACCTGATGGGAAAGCACTAATAAAGGTGTTTACCATAGCATAAAGTAGTCTGAGAATTTTTCACATGACGCTTGCGTGGTGTGAAAATTTTTCACATCTGAGTGGAGTATTGTAAAAAGTGTTCTCCTTGCTGGGAAGTGAAATGCAAACATTTTAACCAAGAGTAGAGTGATGTAAAAACCTTGCACCTGATGGTAAAGTGGTATGAAAATGTTTCATCAGATTATACCATGGTATAACAACACTTCATCTCTTGGTTGAGTACGGTGTATTGATAGAAATCGCGAGTGTCATACAATATTTTTGCCAAAGATTATGTGCTCTATTTGAAATCTCGCGATATACAGGTAGAGGAATACCTAATTATTACTACCTATTGCTATGGTTATTTCTAGAACTGATACGGCAGCAAAAATATTCATCCATGTCCTTGGATCTGCTATATAAGACACATGGGCCGCCAACAACGGGAATCGTTAACCAGGCCATAAGGTGTAAGTGACGTCGCATGCGGATTTGTGTCGCTGAATGTCACAGATTCGTTCGACGTCCGGACATGGGCCCCTACATCCTGAAGGCCCTGAGCGTGTCTGATCCCTGTCCATTGCATCCTGACTATGTCTGACGCCATGCTGTTCAGTCATAACAGTGGCTGATACCCATCATTTTCCCCCCCCTTGCACATGGAGATTACGCCACTTTGCTGCTCAAGCTCTAATGACAAGCTTCCTAACCAGGGTGGGATACAGATACAGTGCTGCTAACTCTTGTCTTTAGGCATTGTGTGGCATCTAATCTCTACGTATGGATTCTCTCTACCCACTTTTGCCCTCATGGTATCATTTACCAAGCATACCTGACTTCACCAGATTTCACAATAACCTTGTCACCTCATCTGGTTCATGTGATGGAATATCTAGACGACACTATGATCTCCTCATACGTAGTGGTAAATATTCCTGACTCAGACCCAATTTTGTACTTCCTCTTAGTCCCCGCCACGCCTTGGACTAAGCCCCTTGATGTCGGTTGGGGCTGCGTTTCTACGTTCGGTTGTGATATCTTGCACAGAGCGCCCTGTCTCGCCACCGTCCTTTACAACTACCAGTATTCAAGCCCGCTCTTGACTGTCGCACTCCTACACATCAGATCTTATCATAATTGGAGAAACTCTGTATATTGCTAGCAATAATAGTATGCTACCTGTCCACCCTGATTCTCCACCATGATGCTACCATTATGCCCAGACTCCTTCTCAAGCAGCCCTAGATCACAAATCGCAACCAGCGATATAGCTGCTTCCTGAGATTCATTCAGGCTGGGAGGTAAACAACATGTGGGACAAGGGTGAACATGGCTGCGGGCTGTTAGCGCAGCAGTCTGTGCGCAAGAGTGTTCTTAAAGCGGAGTAACTGATGGTAGATGTGCAGGTACCCGTGTAGCTGATATCTGGTGGAAATCAAAGGTGGCATCCCTTTCTTGCCAGTAATTACCATGTTCTATGTCTTCCTCGAAGTCCAAGTAGTGCACACTAGTATGTCGCATTGCCAGCATCCACCAAGCTGGGCTGGGAATCCGACTAGCGAGCTCTGCACATCTTGCTTCAGAGTCATCCTGATCACGTTCACTGTGGTATTGTAGCACCCGTATAACTTGTTCAATCGAACTGTTTATCAGCCTGCGCCTGCTTCACACAATGATATCCGGGGCTACTAGCAAGCAGTTGGTACATGTTTGTCGCAGAAGTGTGAAATGGGCTTGAATATTAGGAGACAAGTTAGACGCCATGTCGCCAATCTGCAGTCATAAGATTTGATTACTTTTACCACACACTGCATCATGGTTGAATTGCTTAGGTTCCTGTTACAATCACTAATAGGTATCCGTTCTCAGCAACAGGTAGACGATACATCTCTCGTTCTCTATTTGCGATAGCTGTTAGCCCTGTGCCTACAATAAGGTAAGAGACACTCTTGTGTTTATGGTCCTCATGGCCTATCGTGCTGTTTGTTTAACTCTATGCATGTAGTAGAATTCTGGTCCCATATAGATAAAGTCGTAAAGAGTTTAAAGATTTTATATTCATAAAAGCATAATGTAAGAAGTATGAAAATAACTGGGAACAAAGCTTGAAGTGCCTAACTCCACATTCTGTTTTTTTGATTTTTTGATTTTTTACTTTTTTCTTATTTTTTATTGTGATGTATTTGTTGTTATTTAGGGTACAAGAACTCGCATGCAGCACTACCTATGGTGTAAACAATCCACATTCCTCCACCTGTCATGGCTAATAGTATCTCAGAGACCCTCTGCTTTGGGCCTAACTGCAAATTTCGGCTTACAGAAAAGCATCTAGCTACCTTGCTGGCAAACACGATAGAAAAAAGAAACCTAACTAAGAACACACTGGAAAGCATGGGATGGTAACCATGCAAGATATCACAACCACAACGAAAGAAAAACTCCAAAAGAAGAATCCTACATCAACTAGGCAAGATATATGCGGAGCCAGCAGAAACTGTGGAGGTTATCCTGGAACGCGGTGCAGCTAAGACAAGGGGCCACATGTGGGTGTGGCAAGAGATGGTGGAGCAGTAGGGTATAAGCAGAGGAAAGGTGTAGCAGCAGGGTGCAAGCCAATCCAAGAGTGAGAATATTGCGGAAACTCGATGCAAGCGTGGGAACTCTGCGGAATCATGTTTGTATCTTACTAGGCAGTCCCCAGTAGCCCAAGGCAAGTGATTTTACCACGTCTCTCATGTAGTCCCTTAATTTGTGGGAGGTAAGGTTACTTAGACGGTACGATACCATCACTTAAGTGAACCGTAGAGAGGGGCGAGATCGACCCATTGGCCTGATGATGTGTTATCACGTACTGCAAACAATATTACCAGGCATATGAAGCAGCGAAAGCAAGTAGTAGATGACCATGAGGAGGGGCCTTGCTAAGTGAGGAAAGGGGAGAGAAAGGGCAGTGCAAGATGCATGCCGAAACCTAGAGGGAGAAAAGCATGGACATGTAAAAAACGCCGAAGAGGGCGGCGAGAGGAAGAGTTAGATGGCTGTCACTGCTAGGCCGAAGCCAATTCGAGAGGAGAGGAGGGGGTAGATAGTTCGTGATTTCCAAGCATTGAGGGTTGATTTCAAGTGCGCGGAAACTAGATGAGGCAGAGGATGGCCTATTTCTGCACTCTTAGTTCTTTTTTTTTATCATCGTATATTGGTTGTTATTTAGGGTACAACAACCTGGATGCAGTACTAGCTATAGCATAAACAATCCCTTGTCCTCCCTCCACCTCGCCTGACTGTATTCTCCAGACCCACTGGTGTGGGACTAACAACACCTCTCGCATGACCGAAAAACCTGACCCTATCTGTCAAGCAAACTCAGAGAATTGGAGAAGTTCAACTAAGAACAAGCTGGAAAACATAGGAAGGTGATGGCCTGGAACATCTCAGAAATAAATAGAAGAAAAGCAACAATGCAGAAATCCCACAACAATCACGCCAGATATAAATGCTAGCAGCAGAAAGCTTAGAAGCTATCACAGAATCCGATGCAAGTGAGAGATGAGACCACCGGTACGCGTGTCCAGAGCGGGTGGAGCAGTAGGGTGCAATCCGCGGAAGTGTGTAGCAGTATGGGGCAATCTGAGGAAGGGTAGAGCAGTAGGGTAGAAGCCAATTCAAGCTTCAGAATAAGACAGCAACCGAACACGACTGTGTCAACTATCAGAAATCGTGTTCGTGTCCTTCTATACGGTCACCTGAGACCGAAGACAAGTAAGCGTACACTCTCCCTCATTTAGTCAAAGGTTCTCAGAGAGATAGCGTCACTTAGTGGGTGTGATACTACCACTTAAGCCAACTTTGGGGAGGGCCGAGATCTACCCGTGGGCCTGTTGATGACTTTTCCCTTACCGCAAACTTTGTACCCTGCCATCTCAGGCATAGGTACTGTGCTGTTACTGACTGTGACCAGTGGCCACGCCAAGTATGGAATGAGGAGAGAATGGGCAGTTCAAGAGGCATACCACTGCCCAGAGCAAGGAAAGCCCTGACACTTAGTAAAGCAGAAGAGCCCAGTGCCGGGAGCATAGAGATAGCAGTCCATCCTAGGCCAAAGCCATCACGCGAAGAGAGTAGTGGGTGGATAGTTTGTGAAGTCTAAGCATTGAAGGCTGATTTCAAGGGTGAGGAAAATAGAGCAGACGGAGGATGGCATATCTCCTCGGTCTTTTGTTTATCTTTCTCGCTTTTCTTTTCCTTTATCATCAATTTTATTTCCTGTTTAAAGGCAAACCATCCACATGCAGTGCAGGCTATGCCACATACACTAACCTCCACTCCTATGCCAACCTCCAAGCAGCAAGAACAAAAACCGTCAATAAAAACCAAACCGGAATGTGCACTGGCTGACAGGACCTATGCAAAGCTGGCGGAACATGACACTCTGTGAACAAACCTCGCACAGTTGCAAAAACTCCTCTGTCCAGCAATCTTATAGTAGTTACAAACAGTAAAGACTGGCAAAAGAAAGCCACACAAGCCCATCAAAACCAAAGAAACCCCACACCCCGACAGTAACCCCAATCCATAGCAAGAACCACCCCTGACAACCTAAACTTCCACCATACAGCCGAAGCCCTGGGCTACCTGCTATAATAAATGTCTGTGGCAAAAGGGATGTCCCCTGCAAAGTTGGTGGGAAATCAAGGGGAAAAGCCCAAGCGGAAGGAAAAGAGGACTCATGGCAAGGTACAGAGACCGATGTAATGTAGCCTGGGAAGCCTGGGAGAGATAGCCGGTATGCGTCGAGGTAGGACAAGGTCGCAGTAGGGGGCAAACCGAGGGAGTGTGTTGCAGTAGTGTGGAAGCCTATCCAGACCCCAGAACAGGGGAGCAGTAAAACACTACGATGTCCTTGGTCGCAAATTGTGTTCGTGTCTTTCCAGGTAGTCCAGTGTGGCTGACGGCAAGCGATCTTACCGTGTCACTCGTGTAGTCCCTCGTTTTAAGAGGTATAGAATAACTTGGTAGATAGGGTACCACTGCTGAAGCCATCCAGGTAGAGCAGGGCGATTGAACTCACGGCCTGTTCACGAGTTATTGCATACTAAAAAAAGTGTTTCTAGCCATCGGTAGCAGTGGAAGTGCGGAAAGAGGCGAGAAATTGGAGAGCTACAGTCATACTTGGACTCAGAGGTAGGAAAGCCGTGACACTTAGAACAGCAGCAAAGGGGGGTGTGGCGGGAGGCTGGCAGCCACTCCTATACCAGAGCCATGGTAGGAGGAGAGGGTGCGGTAGATAGTTGGTGAAGTCCAAGTGTTGAGTGTTGATTTCAAGTACAAGGAAAATAGAGGAGACACAGGATACCATATCTCCGGAGTCCTAGTAACCACATTTTATAGTTGCTCTTTATACCTGTGTGACTCACATCTTGAGTCACGTGCCTTACATGACTTACAGCATTACGTCATGCGAAATCATTATGGAATAAGTCATCGTACCCAAGTGGTCACATGTGCGAAAACCCAGGTCCTATAATGGAAGTCTTGTGCGAAATATAACATCTCATCATTAACTAATCATAAGACCAAAGTGGTTATATGCATCAAACTCGTGACCTCTAAATGAGGTCATTTGTGAAATATTACATACATGTGACTCATAACTGTGAGTAATGAGGAAAGCTTTGCCTTGCTAAGCCACATTGCAGACATTAGCTCTGTCCTCTCTCAGCTCAAGTCCCGGGGAGCTTAGAATTCCCTATTGTGGGCATTGTCCCAAAATCACGGCTGCAGTGTGCAGTGATTGCAGGCCTTGCCGCTGCACCTGCGGACCACGTTGCAGATGGAATCTCTTTTAACCACTCCTTTTTGCAAGTGCTCATTCCACCTTGCAAGTTGCTCATGGTAGAAGGTCTGCGCTATCTGAATCCCCCTCCTCACTCTGTGTAGCATTTGTGTGAATTGCTTTTTAATCCTTCAGAGGTGGGCGATAATTTCTTGCTAGCATTTGGTCACTTCCTCCAGGTGGTTGTTCGATTGCCGCAACTGTCTGGTCATATGCCATAGTTCCGCTTACAATACAAAAGCTTTTATATCCTCCGACCTCGGCAAGTTCTGTCCTTGGAACCTCCCCATGTTGTGTCTCCTACCTGCCTTCCCATCATAGTTTTCCGTGATTGGCGCAGTACTACGCCTTCAGTACTGAAACTACATTTTTGACTGCCAGGGATAGCTGGGCCGAAGCAGTGGTTGTGTTGCCCACTTGGGTTTGCTCGCAGTGGTTTGAGCAAACTGTGTGTCACAGACTGCTTGATCGCGCAGAACTTGGTTTATTGTTTTCCATCGTTATACACGAGGTACCAGTCATTTGTGCATGCAGTCCAGTGACAGACGGCCTGGTTTCTTTTGTTATCATTGACCACCTGAGGCCAGTTACCCTGGTTGGTCCTGACCTCTGTTTCGATCTTGATTCTGATATTTCCTTCCCCTGCAGCCCACGGGGCTGCATCTGGTGCACCACTCATTGGACAACCCACGAGTGCGAACTCTACTGTACTGTCCTGCAGGTTTGGTTAAAGGCTTCTGCAGTTAGAGGGGGTGGAAGAGGTTTGCGTGCATCAGGAGCATTAGTGAAGCTGGTAGCTGACTACTAGCATTGATTGTGATCGGCCGACCAAGTGGCATACCGAGCCTAGCACTGCAGATTACCGCAGTGTAAGGAGGGGGCAATTATATCTTGCAATTGGTATTTGGGCTCTCGGGCTATTTCCGTAGTCGGACAAAGTGTAAGTGCTTGAGATTGACTCTTCTTGTTCCATTAGAGTTTCCAAAGTGATATGTGGAATGTATTGAATATCTTGCTGGATGGGGGCAGGACAAGTTTATGTGCTCGTTTTCCCTATCCTTTGCAATATATTGAATGGTCCTGTTTTCCCTCTATCCAGTTTGTTCAATGGTCTCCTCGTTTGGATGTTTCTTGGTAGTAAGCACAGCTTGTCCCAAATTGATAGGTGTAGAACGCGTTTTCACTCCTGATGGTAGTTCCCCATTTCTCCTAATTCGGCTGTAGTTGTTTCCGGCTGCAGTGCAGCGTGTAATTGACACATATCTTGTTTCTTGGTTATAAGTGCTTTGCTCATATAACCTATTGTCTGATATTCCCGGTCAAGAGCATAGTTTGCGGAAGCAGTAGTCATTTTCAGTATTTCTTCTTTTACGTTGTTTTATCTGATTTCTGATGTCACCCGCACTTGGTCCCAGTTGGCCTGGCGATAGAGGATCCAGGCCCACAGGTATTGTTACCGCATACTGTTTATGCGATAGGTTTATCTATCCCCTTGGATGTCGAAGGCCGTAGATATCATCCTTTGGATCTCAACTTCTTCGGTTATCTCTTTCCACATTCCTCATTTGAATACAGATCCTCAGTCAGGGATGAGATGTTTGGTTATCCACTGAGTCGAATGTTTTCCTTGCTGAGTCTTGTTGTGAATTGCGGTGTCATCATGTCAATTGTTAAAGTGATAAATGGACTCATTTTGGTGATGGGCTCCAATATAGCCAGAATTGAGTTCTATTCGTGTCCATTAGGTAACTCAGTTGTGAAATGCACAGATATAGATGCTTGTTAGTCATATGGAAATCTGAGAGCAAGTGCATGGACCTTACAGTAGGATAAGTATGTACAGACTGGCGATTTTGCGGAGAAGACAACCCCTCCTATGGGTCCACTTATTGGGCCGGGCTGGTATTAGTGAGATTTCCAGAGTTGCATCCTATAACTAAATTGGCAGAATAACGAAGCCTACTGCATACCAGTATACAACTCACCGCCGTCCGTCACTCCGCTTGCTAGTCACAGGTCATCAGAGAGGCAACCTTTTGTGACATCACGCAAGTGGAAAGGAAGATACCCGTGGGCAGCGCATTGAGATAGTAGACTACAAAGTTAGGTTTGCTAAACTATGGGCCATAGGTCATGTCACGTTTTTGGCGAAAATATTCCCTGTAGATGTCCCAGTAGCAGAGGCTATTAAGGACATACTGAATCTTCCCATAGCCTTCTGTGATCAGCTATATGTTGGGCGGTACTAGTAATAAGACCCATCAAGGGAGGCTGGTAAACCGAGGGGAAGAACAAAGAGAAAGGAGGCCGTATATAATTTGGAGACCCTTAAGACGCTGCCACATTGGGCTTATACTTGCGATTGGTTCTATGTGGCCTGGCATGAGCCTGATTCCTTCATGACCACAGAGACTACGGGAATGACAGTTAACCAGACGAAAGTAATATAATAGTCTATGAAGACAACTAAGTGGAAGTCCGCTGCTTTGTATAAAAATGGTGCTGTCATCTCAACAGAGAAATACTAGGCCATAGCTGTGAAAGGGTGTGATATGTTTTTGGATCAAACCGTGTTCGCACTCACAAGATTCGGGACATTTGCTTATTAAGGCTAGAGTAGGACTTGCATGGCATGGTAGTTAGAACTTGTTTATGAACACTCAGACGTGGGATATAAATATATAAGTACCTCCAAACTTTATAGACATCATCAAGGAATAGAGATGAGATCTTAGTAATATAAAATGGCTTACGATACAAATCTTTACTTGACTTATTTTCCCCACAACAACTATATTGCGGCAGATTCTGTGACCGAAGACTTTGGCTTACATTTCTACGTTTTACTAGCTATCGTTGTCTGCCTAACACTATATTGATAGTTCTCCAGTTACAAAGGATCACTTTATGAACTTTGAGTTTACTTCAAAGTCCACCCTCAACTCTTGCTTCAATTACGTATGCAAAGCTTTACACTGCATACTTTACAATGAATCACGCAAGGTAATATTCGCCAGTTTGCTATTCGAAATCGCAGAAGAGCATATAAAAGATACCTGGTGGTGCACAATATCTTGCAGGATCCGAACACAGGATCAATTCCAGTGCATATATCATTCCTGGCATTGTGCGAACATAGAGTGGAGTTCAAGGGAGTCGGAAGTCCTCGTCCAATGGGGCACCAAGTACTCGATTGACAAGATAGCAGGCACAGTTGAAGGGGGACAACCTCAGCCCTCCGTGTGGACCTAAAATCCTATACAGGTACTACAAGTACATGATCAACCTCATGAAAATGGAAATTGAGGTCATGAAATCCAGAATCAGATCAGGTGAACCCTGTTGTACCTACACCTCTACAGCATCTCAGGCATCATGTACCATTGATATGATTGTCAGAATCCTTTATAGGTTGTCGCAAACACGGGTAGAAGTACCCGTAATCACTCCCATCTGGATATTGGAACAATTAGCCCATCTGGAAACAATCACTGTGGCTGAGGTACTCCAAGACACAAGAAATAGAATAATAGAAAGAGCACCGATGAACACAGGTCCAGTTTCAACAAGGAACGATGATGTACCTGTATGGAGGCCATCCCCACAAACTTCACAGGAATCCTAGTTCCGGAAGCAGACTCTGACTCCCCGAGACTGATCATCCTGTGTTGCGAGCATACCGGGGATATCACAGTCCTTCATGCCAAAGCTAGGAAGAGATCATGCTGTAAAGCTAGCAAGGGTAACTACCCATCTGGGGATAACATTGGGTCGAAGAAGGAAAGAGCAAGAGTCCTCGCTCAACCAAGCCAACCTGACCTTTAAATATTTGCAGGGAGTTACACACGACATTACCTTAACACTGCTTAAGGTTTCCACCATAAATCGCAGAGAGACCGGATGTCAATGACAATGCTATTGCAATCTTGTTGCTGCAGCTGGCCCTGGTGCAATAGGAAGTTAAAGATATCCACCAGGAAATGCTATCAGAAGTAGCAAAGAAGATAAAGGTCAAAGATAGGTGTCAGTAGGAACATGGAGAGGTAACCATGAGATTACATGGAACTTAGGGGCAACAAAGCCAGGAGGCATTAGCCCACATTCAGATACTGGAATAGATGGTTACTAGCCTGAGAACACAATTCTTTGAATTCCGCTCATGAAGCCTCACGCATGAAAGAGAGGTGCATCGTCCCCTAGGGGAATTGCGGGTGAACTAGGCAATACTCAAGGGGGCTATTCGCAATTTCCCAAACCAATGAAGCGGGCAAAATGAGGAAACCAGTAATGCCCTAAAGGTAATGACGGTTGTAGGGAATAAGATACTAGCCAACCTACCAAGTTGAGAAGCAGCCGGCCCAGCACCCTTACCCGCAGTTGTGGAGGATAAGAACGTCGAATACTACTCTGCGCCTGCGTGAAAGGAAAAGTGGGAAGGCAAGGAAGCCGCTGATCCATCCCCCTCAGGTACCCAGGGAGGTGATCTACAATATCCAAGCATTGATGATGACAATGATGATGAGAGAGGAAGAAGGAGAGAAAGTCCAAGTGGTGGCTGGCAAGGACCAACACCCAAACAGTCTGGTGTGGAAGAGACACTCGCCAATGCAATGGCTCTGAATTTGGAATTCATTCTTGTTTGTGTTCTTCGGGCTTCTCCCCTGATTGTAAATCAAGCGCAGAGCTGACACTTCTATCATTCCATCACAGTTCCAAGGATCTTCTCGAGGGTGTCTATTTCATAAATTATATAAAGCCATCCAAGATCCAGGAGCGAGCACTTCCGTTCCCCTTATCAGAACCGCCCAGAAATATCATTGGTCAATCACAATCTGGGACCGGGAAAACAACCGCCCTGGTTTTGACAATGTTGAGTCGTGTCGACGTCACCATTAGCAAAGTCCAAGCTCTCTGTTTGGCCCCAACTCGAGAGCTCGCAAGAAAAATTCCGAGCCCTGTTGAAACTGTTGGCCAATTTACCAACATCAAGAGCTAGTTTTCTATACCTAATATGGTCCAATGTGGCCGGACTATTGACGCACATATTGTGGTTGGTACACCTGGGACGGTTCATGATATGATTCGTCGAGGGCAACTGCCCGTGGAACATATCAGGGTTTTTGTCATCGATGGGGTTGATGATATTCTTTGTCTTCAAGGACTTGGCGATCAGTGTCTGCGTGTGAAACAGTGAGATCCTACCTTTCATGCATTACAATGACAAGCTGCTCATGAAAGACTAATATCTCTTTCACCTAACTTAGGACTATACCCGCAACTACTCAGATCGCCCTATTCTCGGCCACTTTTCCAAAGAAGGTTGCTAAATACGGGAACCGATTTGCCCCAGATTCCAATCCGATTACCCTGAAACAGGAAGAAATTACTGTTGCGGGCATTAAGCAAATCTGTATGCACTGTGACGGGGGAGAAGACAAATATCGAGTCTTGATTGAACTCTATCACGTTCTGACGATTGGGTCGTCAATAGTATTCGTCAAGGTAATGGAACCAAGTGAAGTAATATTTGGTAATTGTGAAAACTGACCTGTTGGCTCAGCAACGTGAAACAGCATTCAAGGTTCAGAGGAGATTAGAAGCGTGTTGAAAATGGATGGAATCCCTGATACTGCTCGACATGCTCAAACACCACCCAACATGCCTAGAACCTATCGAGCATGTTTGAACATGCTCGATATGCTTCAAGCATGCTCGGCATGCTTTCCCATTTCCTCCCATTTCCTCCCCCACCCGTCCGTTACTTGTCCCGCTTCTTCAGATATTCACCGCTCGTCCAGATATTCACCGCTGTTGTTGTTTTTGTTCGGCCGCTGGCCGTTTTCCATTTTCCCGTTATTTGTCGTCCACTATTTTACCGTTCGCCGTTTTGCCGCTCGTCGCCTGCCGTTCGTTGTTCTTTGTTCGTCCTATTCCCACCCGCCGGTTAGCTGTGGTCCCATTCTCTCACCGTTACCCCGATTTGGTTACTAACTGTTCGGCGATCTCTCGTCCGGTGTTTGTCGTTGTTGCTCAGCATTATGGGTACAAGTACGTTATGGGTACGGGAGCGTTCTGGGTATTGGGGACCCGGGGGGGTATACGGGTATGGGCGTGGGACGTATGCGTGTGCGAGTCGTCGTGTTTGTTCTGTATGATTTTTTCTTTTGTTAGCACGGAAATGCGTGGAGGAATGGGGGCTTACCTGGATATGTGTGGTGGCCGGTAGAGGGCTAGGAAGGGTGGTGGAGCGAGTAGGGAATCTGTTTTTCATTAGTTACTTATCCTGCCGTGTTTTTCCTATCAGTTTTAGTTAGTTGTGCGATAAAATTGAGCGAGTTGGTGAAGAAAAGAAATTGAGCAAGAGCGTGTTCGTGTGAGAGAGCAAGAGGAGAAAATTTTTCATACCCCTCTTCTTGGCTGTCGCCTAGAGTCTTGGCGTTTCGTTCCCGCAGAGTGACAAGCTGTGAGTACGGTAATCGTGGTGGTTATTGCTCCGGAACCCCAGCTGTCTTTTAAAGCGGACGGGCACAAAGTTGCTACGCTGCACGGGGCCAACGAAGGCCCCGATAAAGACAGGGCGATCGATGCTTTTCGTTCTGGAAAAGCGAAAGTCCTCATTACCACCAATATTTTGGCCCATAGTATCGACGTGGCAACTGTCTCGATGGCGGTGCACTTCGACCTCCCGCGCGATAAGACGGGTCGGCCTGACCCTCTTACCTATCTTCACAATGTTGCACCTACCAGACGATTTGGCCTTGTCGGCTTGTCAATCTGCTTGACTCATGACAGCCAGAGCACGTACGATATCACCCAGATATCGAACGACTTGGGTCTTTGGATGACAAACGTTCCGACTAATGACCTTGACGTATGTTGATTCTAAATATCTGCTACCATTTTCCGACTCCTAATTTATTATTGGTAGGAGGTCGAGCAGGTGTTGGAAAAGGTTCTGAAGAGCAAATGAGGTCATGCGGGTGAACGGAGATGAAGAAGTATGTTCTTTCGGGGCTTTTGTTACTAGGTTCACACTACTGATCGATTATCGCAGGTAGGTTGTGAACGGTGTTATTGATGTTGTGGAATAATTACGAGTAGTGCGATTGTTCCATGGGTTAATGCCTGTACCGGGTAGATGCACTTCATTTGAATAGACCAGTTCTTGCGTGGGATGAAAGATCTTTGCCGAGAATCATCTGCCTGTCGGCAAGCTATGACTTGAAGAACCCCCACCTATACCGGAGCATATCTCGCCCACTTGCAAAATAGTGCCATTTCCGAATATATGATATTAAACCAGATTTGCTTCTACACTTACTACCTCAGTTGAGTACCTCGTTACAATCAAGAAGTTTCTGAATCGACCAATGAATTGCGAGTGCCATTCCAGTTCACCTCGGACAACTCCTTTTTTCCATGACCAAGATGCATGATCTATATCTTCATTAACCCCTTGGACGTACACAAGGTCCGGCCCTAAATACTGTTAACCCACGTAGGAACGCTATATCTATTTGATGGCCTATGTGGTATGCGGTTATACGGGATGCGTTTTCGAGTTCGCAGCGAGTCTCACATCCTATATAGTTAGACATTGGACACCATGCATCTTATTCAGTGATGGCTTTTTTTTTTTCAACCCCTACGCCCATGGAGGCTCATGGGATGTCGGGTGGTTCCCGATTCTTTGAGAGAGAGAGTGCGCTTTGGCAGGCGGGATCAGTGGATCAGAGTTTGTTGAGCTTCTTCGAGTTCACGACTAATGTATCAAGTGTCGCCACAAATGTCACTATTGATGTCCACCTTTCCACCCAAAATCCTATTTTTCAAACAATCAGCACTCAACCACCATTTCTCAAAGCAGGTCCGTTATAGACGGAATCGGGATTTTTTCCGGTAATCTCGTACTGCTTTCTAAACGTTCCGGCGCATGGTGCCATATTCCCTCCAATGCGCCATCTTGAATTTGCGATCCTCTAAAAAGGTATCATTCTTGATCATAGTCCACGAATTTACCACGCCAAACTCGAGTTTTAGTAGCATGCCTGCCGAATGACGAGAGCTGCCCAATGCGCGGCCAGGTTTTTCATCACAAGATTGAGTTCAGAGCCCGTAGCCCTTCCATTATCCCTGAATATATCTTGAATTTTAATGGATTATTAAATTTTGATCCTGATAAGAACCACGATTCCCACGACCCTCAATTCTGACAATTGGGGTATGTTTCGGCAGCCACTTGGGCCCATCAAAGATCAACTCCGTCCAACGAGTATTTGTGCTTGGCGAAACCGGCTGATTTCAGATTCGTCCGTTGGAGAACAATGGGGCGAGAAAAACGCTAACGAGAACATGAAGAATGTGCAAAATCTGCGAAACTCAAGTTATCCGGGAACACACCCTCTCAACCTTACCAGACTCGGTTCTTCTTTGGCCTATCATTGCCGGTTATCATCTATTATATTCTCTGATCGGGGACACAACACAAACACGCACACCGACGTAGCCACAGTGGCTGTCCAGCTATGCGAAACTTCATTGACGATTTTTTTTAACATCTCATTGATAATCGGCGAGGATTGTTAACCCGAGTCCTGAAATCTGGAAGGAACATCGATACGTCTTCATCCCTGCTTTTTCAAACCCGCCGTTGTTGTCCGGTATATAGATAGGAGGTGTCGGAAATGAAGTGTAATTGCGGTTATAAGTTATTATAGGATGCACAAGCCTCCTGGTTTCAATGAGGCAATTAAGTGTGATTGCAAGAGCAGAAAAGGTTTTTGCTTGGCATGAGACAATTGGAAATGGGGCTACTTTGCTAGAGGGCGAGATATCTTTGAGTATAGGTGGGGGTTCTCTAAGTCATAGATTGCCGATAGGCAGACCATTCTTGGCAAATATTTTTCATTCCACACAAGAACTGGTCTGTTCAAATGAAGTGCATCTACCCGGTACACGCATTAACCCATGAAACAGGAAGTGACACTACTCGTAATTATTCCACAACTTCAATAACACCGTTCACAACCAACCTGCAATAATCGATCAGTAGTGTGAACCTAGTCACGGAAGCCGCGAAAGAAGATACTTCTTCATCCCCGTTCACCCGCATGACCTCATTTGCTCTTCAGAACATTCTCGAAAACCCTCTCGACCTCCTACCAATAATGAATTAGTATTCGGAGAATAGTAGCAGATCTTTCGAATCAACATACGGCAAGGTCATTGGTCGGAACGTTTGTCGTACAAATACCCAAGAAATTTGATACCTGGGTGATATCGTAGGTGCTCTGGCTGTCATGAGACAAGCAGATTGACAAGCCGACAAGGCCAAATCGTCTGGTAGGTGCAACATTGTGAAGATAGGTAAGAGGGTCAGGCCGACCCGTCTTATCGCGCGGGAGGTCGAAGTGCACCGCCATCGAGACAGTTGCCACGTCGATACTATGGGCCAAAATATTGGTGGTAGTGAGGACTTTCGCTTTTCGAGAACGAAAAGCATCGATCGCCCTGTCTTTATCGGGGCCTTCATTGGCCCCGTGCAGCGTTGCAACTTTGTGCCCGTCCGCTTCTAATCTCTTCTGAACCTTGAATGCTGTTTCGCGTTTCTGAGCCAACAGGTCAGTTTTCACTACTCCAAAATATGACTTCACTTGGTTCCATTACCTTGACGAATATTATTGACGGCCCAATCGTCAGAACGTGATAGAGTTCAATCAAGACCCGATATTTGTCTTCTCCCCCATCACAATGCATACAGATTTGCTTAATGCCCGCAACAGTAATTTCTTCCTGTTTCAGGGTAATCGGATTGGAATATGGGGCAAATCGGTTCCCGTATTTAGCAACCTTATCAGGAAATGTTGCCGAGAATAGGGCGATCTGAGTAGTTGCGGGTATAGTCCTAAGTTAGATGAAAGAGATATTAGTCTTTCATGAGCAGCTAGTCATTATAATGCATGAAAGGTAGGACCCCACTGTTTCACACGCAGACACTGATCGCCAAGTCCTTGCAGACAAAGAATATCATCGACCCCATCGAGGACAAAAACCCTGATATGTTCCACGGGCAGTTGCCCTCGACTAATCATATCATGAACCGTCCCAGGTGTACCAACAACAATATGTGCGTCAATAGTCCGGCCACATTGGACCATATTAGGTATAGAAAACTAGCTCTTGATGTTGGTAAATTGGCCAACAGTTTCAACAGGGCTCAGAATTTTTCTTGCGAGCTCTCGAGTTGGGGCCAAACAGAGAGCTTGGACTTTGCTAATGGTGACGTCGACACGACTCAACATTGTCAAAACCAGGGCGGTTGTTTTCCCGGTCCCAGATTGTGATTGACCAATGATATTTCTGGGCGGATCTGATAAGAGGAACGGAAGTGCTCGCTCCTGGATCTTGGATGGCTTTATATAATTTATGAAATAGACACCCTCGAGAAGATCCTTGGAACTGTGATGGAATGATAGAAGTGTCAGCTCTGCGCTTGATTTACAATCAGGGGAGAAGCCCGAAGAACACAAACATGAATGAATTCCAAAGTGCAAGCTGTCCGCCACCTGGTTGGAGGATGAAACAAGTTTACACTTACAGTCCTAGGTCTTGAAACTTCCTTTCCGGATAGAGTGGAATATTAGGATTCGCCTGTACATCGGCAAGCTTTACCGCAACTCGGCAGTGGGGCTTCGCAATACCTGAGGCACCCACGTTCGGAGGCGGTACCAAGGTAGATTGGTTATTGCTAGTAATAGTAGTGCCCACAGGGTCATCGGGTACCTTGCCCAATTTGAAGTGGAGGGAAGCTAAGTGTTGGGCCATGGGCGATGACGTAGTCAAAAGATAGAAGGAGCGGCCGGGTGGACAAACCTTGGAAACTGGGCAAGTCAAGTGAGCAGTGATGGCGGACAGGAAGTGGTGAGACGAGAAAATGTACCGGAATATTCACTCGATCAGTTGGACTACGGGGTTGGTGAAGGTTGAAGCAAACGAACGTTGTGGGAACTATGTTGTAGCAAACAAACTTCACATAGTAGAGATAGAGGAAGGAAGTAAACTTAGTGCAGGTGTTTAAGAAGCAAGAGCGCTCTGGCACGGCCACGTGATGGGAGTAATTAACATTTTGCGTTGGCAAATTCATGATCAGTCAGATATTTCCTGACACTGCGATCCCCAATGGAGTGTCAGTTTAGCCGAATGGCAGCCCCCATGATGTTGGCCCATCACAATGACGAAGTCTCCACAGTCAATGATTTGGATCGGGAGTTTGGCTTTGACCATACTGCGTGATACCTACTGGAGTGAGCCCCATTATGTAGAAATTGCGAGTCCTTTTCCTCTGGGGAGCGAGTAAGGAACAATATATAGATTATAGTACTCCTGCAGGATCTTGAACAGAATTGGTTTGTAGGGTAACATATTACCCCGGGAAACCTGCCATCACCAGAAAACCATCTAAACACCATTAGGGCATATTTTGGAAAACCAACTAAACAGAAAACAAGTAGATAACCAACAAATATCGATCCTGCTCTAAACATGTGTTCTGACATGTATTCCCAGTAATCCTTTGCACTATTTCATGTGGAACGCGCCGAGCCTCCGCATGACACACTTCATCATTCTCGCTTTTGTTTCCTGGCCTCATAATCCATCATGTAATGATTTTCAAGCCTCCGGGTTGTCATGCACTATACATCTATATTTGAATGTTTGGAAAGCCATTTGGCTTGATGTCATATTCTTCTTGCACAAGTTTAAGCGTGGACCAACACCCAATCACAACCCAACCCTCCTCATCAGTGAACACTTTCCACATCAAGTGGGGGAATTGGTTTATATTACTACATCCAGTATCAATTTCTCCTGTGCATCTACATCGTTGTACTTTCTTTTTTCTTTTGCCATTCGCATGGTGGTCGGGTTGGTGGTGGGGTCTTTCTTCCCGCGAGAGATGTTTCAGGGGAGGTTTTGTGGTCAATTTTGCCAACGATACTTTTGGAGATTGCGCTTCTTTGATTGTCAGTGAAATTTATTGACAGAAAGTGTCCAAGTGATATCTTGTGGTTTCGCTCACAACTCTTGGAAAGTATATCCGACCCAAAACCTACACTAGTGAATTAATGCTGGTCTGTACACATAATAACTAATGAATATGTCCGCCCAATGTTCACTCTTCGACTGCTTCATTGGCCATTTTCTTCGTCCCCTACAGGTTATCGGGCAGAATCGTGACGCTCGTGTCAGGAACCATGAAGGAACATAAGTGCATCGCCGGTTGGCCGGACGACCAGCTGTGCTCCTCAAAGACTTGTTGACCATCCTTTTAACCTTCTACCTATAAATCCGTTAGAAACTTAAGATATCTAGAGCCAGGATACGTCCATGTCCCTAGTTGGAACCCGTCCTATGCAGACACCAACAGTGTTCCCAATGGGCCAGGCTGCTGCTAGGCCGGCCTATAGGCCATAGCCTGGGCCAAGGCAGGCCACTCCGAAAATCGCCTGGACCGATATAGGACGAATTCCATAAGCCTACGGAAGCCTATCAGGCCTGGTAGGCACTTATAGGCCGGAACATTAGCATTGAAAAACTGTTGTGATAGAAACCATAGGGTCGGATTTGGGAGAGGTTTCCGAGCAGTGAGCATTTTGTTTCACTCTTTTTTTTTATTCATCTTTTCATTCATTCGTTTTTCTTTGTGTTTCTTCTAGGGATCCAGTGAGAGGTTCAGATTTGGTGCACCCATGAGAATGTGTATGACTACCGGTAGTTTGCCATGTTTTTCAACTTGTCTTTTACACTAGAAATAAATCATTTGAAATAGGAGCTACTACCGGACCGTGTAATAATGCGCAGAGAGAATTCGCGAGAGAGATGAAATCTTAGAAGAACAAAAGTCACGTTTAACGGAAATCAAAGACGAAAAGGAAACAATATTTGGCCAAGCGAGCTCCAAAATATAGGTAGCCCTATAGGTTCCGGCCGGCCCAGATCCTGAAGAATTTCCGCAGGCGAGGCCCGGGGTCCATTTGGCCTAGCCTAGCTGGCCTGTTGGGAACACTGGACACCAGAGTCACTTGATATAAGGTTGGCCTCATACAAACTCTCCATGTCATGAGCAAAGCATTCGGACACACGGACACGCCCGGACTTCCAGTTCAACCAATACGAGGAATGCAGGTGCGGGGGCTCGGCTCGGGAGACATCTTCATCATTAGATACCGAGTGTACAGGCGTATATTAATTGACACGTGTTGTTTTTGGGTCAGATCCACTTTCCAAGAGTGGTGAGCGGAACGACAAGCTATCACTTGCGCCATTTCTACGAGTAAACCATGCCTGGAATTAAAGAAGCGGGGTTTGGAAATGGGAAACCAGACGCGACCACCAACACGACCACCATGACCATAAAAAAAGAAGACAGAAAGCACAACGATGTAGACACGGGAGAAGTTGATGCCGGGTATAGTAATTTGAAACAATTTCTCGAGTGGGTGTTGAAAGTGTGGACTCATGGGGAAGGTTGGGTTAGGAAAGGTTGTTGGTCAGGGCGTATGTTTTTCTACGGACAATAGGATGTCAAGACAAACGCGTTCGGACAGGTACGAAGATGGGTGTACAGCGCGTGACAAGCGAGAGGCGTGTGAATCATTATAAGTTGAGGTGTCAGGCCGAGAAATGAAAGCGAGAGTGATGAAGGGTGTCAGCCTGAGAATGGGGGGGTCCCACCTGAAATAGTGCAAAGGATCGCTTGGAATACTTATCAAAACACATCGTAAGGGCAGTGTGGCTATTCGTTTTTTCTTTACTTACTTTCCATTTCGTTAATTGTCGAATCTGTGCACTAATAGTTTTTTCATGCGTTTCTGGTGATGGCCCGGTTACCGCGGTAATACATTACCCTACAAACCAATTCCGTGCAAGACCAGCGAGGAGCAGAATATTGTAAACTATGTAGTATTCCTTACTCGCTACACAGAAGATATGAACTCACGTTTTCTACATACCGGGCCTCACCCGAGATAGATATTTTGAAGTAGGGTGAGGGCCAAAGTCCCCATCCAAATCATTGGCAGCGGAGGTATTGTCATCGTGATAGGCAAACATCATGGGTGATCCCATTCGGCTAACCCGATACTCCATTGAGGACAGCGGTGTAAGGAGATTTCCGAGCAGGCAGGAATTCATTAACGAAAAATGTTAATTACTCCCCTCACATAGCCGAGCCAGAGCGGTCTTCCTTCTTAAATAGCTCCACCTAGCTTGTTTACTACCTCCATCCCCCCTCCATGAAGATCGTTTGCTACCGCATTTCCACAACGTTTGTTTCGCTTCACCCTTCACCAACCCCGCAGCCCATTGGATCAAGTGAACATTCCGGTACATTTTCTCATCTCACGACTTCCTTTTCTCTACTTCTCACCTGACCTGTCGCGTTTCCCGGTGTTTTCCCCACCAGGCGCTTCTTCTATCCGTTGACTACGTCATCGACAATGACTGAACACTCAGTTTCTCTCGACTTCAGATGCGGGAAGATACCCGACGCCCCGGTTGGTACTGCCATTACTACCAATGAACACTCTACCTCGGTACCGCCTCCTACAATGGGCGGCTCAGCTATCGCGGGGCCCCTATTCAGGGTGGCGGTAAGGTTTGCCGAGGGACAGGTGGATCCTACAGTTCCGCTCTATTCAGTCAAAGGATTTGAAGACCTAGGACTGTAAGTGTAAACTTCTTTCATCATCTAATCCGTTGGCGAACTTCTTGCACTTCGGAATTTATTGTTTGTGTGGTTTGGGTTGCTGGCCTTATTTGAAATCCCGCGCGGAGCTGACACTTCTATAATTCCATCACTGTTCCAAGGAGCTTCACGAGGGTGTTTATTTCACGAACTATATAAAACCGTCTAAGATCCAAGGGCGAGCACTTCCGCTCCTCTTATCAGACGCGCCCAGAAATGTGATTGGCCAATCGCGGTCTGGCACTAGGAAAACTGCCGCCTTGGTTTTGAAAATGTTGACTCGTGTCGACGTCACTGTTAGCAATGTCCTAGGTCACCGTTTGGCTCCAACTCGAGATCTGGCTAGACAAATTCTGTGTTGGAAACCATGGGAAAGCCGGAGATGCTGCTCGGCATGCTCACAACTAACCCAACATGCCTAGAACCTGTCTGGCATGTATAGAACATGCCAGACATGCTGAGAGCATGCTGGGCCCGCTCACATCCGTTTTGGTGTCACTTCCCGTATCCGTTGCTTTATTCCCTGTTCGCCGTTCGTTACTCCCTGTTCGCCGTTCGTTATTCTCCGTTCGCCGTTCGTTATTGGATCGTTCATGTTCGCCCTTCGCTCGACGGTTTACCGTCCGATCGTTCACCTATTACCAGCAGCCGATCACAAGAACAGGCATGCGACTTACCGTTTGCCTCCCTCCCCTCCTCTCACTCTTTAATGTTTGTCCTCCGCCGTATACGTTTCACCGTTCGCTTTGTTCCTTTATTGTTCCTTCATTGTTCCTTCGTGGTTCCTTCGTGGTTCCTTCCCGGTTCGTTCGGGGTCTTTCACGGTTGTTTGTGCTGGAAAGAGGTACGATTGCGGACACGGGAGCGGAGACGGGAATGGGAACGGTGGGGGACAGGGACGGTAGGAAGGCTGCTCGCTAGCAGGAGTCTTTGCGGGATCAGGACTTTTTTTGTTGGCGGGCATAAGGGGTGGGGGCTCCTGTGGTGGAGTGGGGGACGCGAAAAGAATTTGGCGGGAAGGCACGGGAAAGCTATTTGCGTGTGTGGAGAGCAGTGGAGCGAGCGGAGGATTTCTCTTGATCGCTTATTTATATGGTGCGTACCATTCGAATCGTACACCAGAAATTAGATGCTTTTCAAAATTTGTTGCATCAACAAATGCAGCTGTATTCTGAAATGGAAAGACCCAGACGATAAAGAACCGAAGACCAAGAATAATGCAAGGGATTTCTTTTTTAGAATACAGTGATGGTTGATTACACAACAGGATTTGAAACGTGGCCTGTTTGGTAAGAAGTGGAAAATATTTTATATCAGCCACACTTTAGAATGCCAAGTAATCGAAGATTGAAAACAAACAACTAGAGGACTGTTACTAAATTACTGAATTTTCAAGCATGTAGAGTGACAGAATTGTCATTCTAAGAGATGTGTAGAGTTTGTTATGGGACCTCTAGCTTCCCGAGAAATATGGACACCAGGACCAATTCCCCGCACCAGCCTACTTCCCAGCCTAGTGTGGGGCACTTTTCGAGGTTTTTCCTACAACTCTACGCATGAGAGGCCCTGTCCGACACAAGCATGAGACAAGTCTGTAGCAAATTTGGGTAGGAAGAAATGTCCTATCCGGGAAAAGAGCGCGGTGGGACCATGGAGGCAGGAAGTACAACAAGTACAAACACAATACACACTACGGTTTTGCGTAATAGGAACAATCCAGAGGGGAAAACCTGCCGTGCCCTGTCCTTCAACAAATACTACATATACAATAGGCTAGATACAGGGCCTCGTCAAAATTGTTAATGATCACTTACTAAGCAACCTCCCCAAAATGCCACCTCACGAAAAACTACTGAGTTGATCGCGACTGAGTTGATTGCGACTGAGTTGATCATGACTGATCATCACTGCACCTGCCCTCTTTTTTCACCACAATACAATAGTACTACAAGTCCTCCATTTTGAGGATCTTGAATTCCTAATAGTCAATCCAACTATATATACCTCAAAAAATGAAAGCATACCACCAAGACCCCCAAAGAGGAAATGAAGGATGTTGAAGAAGACATAATCAGCAGATTTTCTATGGGCTCAGGAATGTTTCTTTTGTTGCTCCAACTATTGGCCGGCCCTGGACAACTATTAACAGCTTCCTTGCTTGCACCTGGGAGCATTAATGACTTGATAATATCCCACCTGTAACCGCTTCTCAGGAGATGCGGTAATCGTAGAGTTGACGGGCTTTGTTCTGGACCAAGGTGGTAACTAGCGAATCAAAGTCCGGGGGCTTTAGCCAAGTTTGTTGAATAGACTCCTTACTATATCGCGACAGCTGAAGTCTCCATGATGTTTGGTGGATCTCAAACTAAAGATTCTTGAAGTGAACTGAAGACAGTAACTGTTCAACCAAGTATATTGAAAACTCTGTCTGCCGAAGTCTGCCTCTTCTAACATGAAGAATAGCAGTTCTTAAATACACTTCTTAGGCTACCAAAAGCCTTGTTCTCATAACATATAAGACTCCAAAATGGTAGCCTTGAAACCAAACATAAAACTTATAAAGTATCAAACAGATACTCGAAATCAAAAATAAAACATGTAGAGTATCAACCCGATACTCGAAACCAAACATAAAATATATAGAGTATCAAACCCTGTACTCTCAGGCTAGAGGCCCACATCGTTTCCTGAAACAATTTCAAAATACAATTAGTATCAACTGATACTTAAAATCCTAAACCAGCAACGTGTACCGGTTACACCATGCCCCAGTTGCACACCTACTTTGAGCCAACAACAGTATTGAACAATCATTCAGGCAACCAAATACAACTAGAAATTGGCCAGAAGAGATTTCAGTGCCAGATTTGCGCTCGGTATTTCTCTATCTATTAGTAACAGTCAACTCCTTATCCCAACTTGAGAAATAAGACATAATTCTCTAACAAATTTACAGTTCATAGGAAATACAGTTATACCAATATCAAGTAATGGTGAGCCAAATCCGGGCCAAAGCTCAACTCTGTACATATTGTTACAAGATTAAACTGTGCTAATCCTCGCAAGGATTGGACAGCTGATGATTTTAAGAGAGTCGCTTGGAGTGAGGTGTGCAGTGTGGAGAAATTCAAAGATCCTAGACAACATTTGCTTTCCAGGGATACTGTGAAGCAGTAGATTGCCGATTGTGTTCATCAATTGGAAAAAGAGTAGAGAATTTTACTTATGGTATAGGGGTGCTTTTGGGGTAAGAGAAAAGGTCCTTTGGTTCCTATCACCCAAAATATCAATAAGACCAGGTATATTAAACACTGGCAAAGATATCCTTTTCCTGTTAGTCATCAGATGATTGCATTTGGTACGCACCTTGAAGATAATATTTTCCGCAAGTCAAGGCTCCTGTTCACAAGGGTTCATGTGTTATGAATTGGTTTGAACGGAATTGTATTAAATTGGTACAGAATCCCCCTGTCACGAATGTGGCTTAGCTAGAAAAGGTTTTCACATGACTCATAGTTATGAGTCATAGGTATGTTAGGTTTCGCACATGACCTCACTAGAGGTCATGGGTTTCGCACATATGACCAGTTCGGTCATATGATATGGTTATGATGATATGTTATGTTTCGCACATGACCTCATTTAGAGGTCACGGGGTTTTACGCATGTGACCACTTTGGTCATATGATTAGTCTATGATGTTTTGGGTATGACTCACAGTTGTGAGTCATAGGTGGCGCGTGACTTAAAGTGTGAGTCACAAGGGCGTGAAGGGCAACTATATGAGGAGGACATTAGGTCCGAATAGATAGGCCATCCTCCGTCTCCTCTACACACCCGGCGATAGAAATCAACCCTCAACGCTAGGTACTCACGAACCATCCACCCCCCCTCTCCTGCCACGATGGCTTTGGCCTAGGAGTGATGGCCATCTCCCTCCTCCCCTCACTGCCCTCTTCTGCCCTTTTACGCGTCGAGGCTTTCCTCCCTCTGGGTTCCGGTACTGCCTTTCTGCTGCCCGTTCTCGCCCCTTTCCTCGCTTACCGAGGCCCCTCGTCACGGTCGGCGACCATTCGCTTCCCATGCTTCAGACGGCTGGGAACACGGCTTCTGCGGTATGCGAGGACTAGTCTTTAGGCCTGATGGTCGACCTCGCTCCTCTCCTTCCTTGGGAAGCTCTCTTCTTCCTTTCCGTTTGGCGTTGGCTGTGGTGGACGCCTGTCTTACTGTGTGCACGAGCACCGTGGGGGAACGCCTCTGCTAGTAACTTCGGGGCCTGTCTCGCTTGGAGATTTGGCCATACCCTCCTAGTCTTACGGTTCAAGTTGGGACTACTCTTGTTGGAGACCGCCTAGCAAGACACGAACACGATTACCGATAGTTGACACGGTCGCGTTCGGTTTCTGGCCCGGTCTGGCGTTTGGATCGGCTTGCACCCTACTGCTACACCCTTCCTCGGCTAGAACCCTACTGCTCCACCCTCTCTCGCCGCAGCCCACAGGCGGCTCCCTTTCTCGGTTACGTCACGTTCCGGGATAGCTTCTATGGTTTTCTGCTGCCAGCGCGTATATCTGGCTTGGTTGTTGTGGGACTCACCATGGTGCGAGTTTTCTTTTGTTCTTTTGGAGATGTCCTGGGCGGTTACCTACTTATGTTTTCCTGCTTTCTTCTTAGTTAGACTTCTCCTATTCTCTGAGTTCGCTTGCGAGGTAGGGACGGGTTTTTCTTTGGGGCGTGATGTGCGGTTAGGCCCACACCATAGGGTCTGGGAGATATGGTCGGGCCAGTCGGTAGGAGGAATGGGGATTGTTTATGCCATAGCTAGCACTGCATGCACGTTCTTGTACCCTAAATAACAATGTAACACATGAAGATAAAAAAAAAAAAAAAAAAAAAAAAAAAA
>JACCEG010000564.1:70144-80910 GCA_014065205.1 Tuber brumale
CACGTCCCCCCGCAAATGTTCCAAAACCCCAAGGAGGCGCCCTGCCGAACCCCGCATGGCAGGCAACTCCCACTCCTGTCCCACAACCTGAGACGTCGCAAGGCGTGTAATGGTGGGTCGTTCCTCCCCTGTGAGTTCCGTGCTGGCGACGGGCTCCAATAATCCAATATCCATTCTACAACACAACTGCTTAGGAAGCTGGGATGTGTTTCTTTCCCTATTTAATTCCTTTTCCTTGTTGGATAACCCCCCCACCCGTGTTGCACTCCAAGAACCACCAATGTACCGAGGCAAACCTCCTTCGTTTACAGGTTTTAAGCCTTTCTTTCCCCCATGCCCTAACGGTGGCAAGCCTAAAGTGGCTTGCTACCTGCATCTTTCCTCCACTCAGCAGCTCTCGGTCCTCCTTGTCTTTTCTGACGCTAGGGACTGGATGGCAGTTGACTTCTTTTCTTCAATTGGTTTTTTTGACTCCTTTGTAACCAAGTTTCGTGTGGTAAACCTCTACAGCACCTGGGACGGTTCCCCCTTCAAAAGGACCATCTCCCCTGACTTAGCGTTTCCTCCCACGTCATCCCCCACGCTGGTAGTTGGGGACTTCAACATGCACCACCCTTCCGCTGACCCTGGTCGTTTATTTTCCATTCAAGACTTTGGGACGTCCTCACCCTTTTTTGAGAGGGCCGTCAGTGCAGGTTTCTCCCTCCTGAACACGCCAGGGACCCTCACCTATTTTCCGTTCCATACAAACCTCCGCCCCTCAGTAATTGATTTGGCATTTGCCAATGCCCCCCTGTCCCCTAGCTTCCACTCCTGGAGCACACCTCTCCCCCCCACTGGGCTCGGACCATGTCCCAATACTCATCAGACTTTCAGAACCTTTGGCCCGACCTCTACCCCCATCCCCTTCATGGTCGAAAACAGAATGGCAAGCCATCGAAGAGGGACTTAAGGAAATGATCATTCGCCCCCCCCCCTCCCTCCCTACTCCGCACACACTCTCAACCTGATTCGACACGGCCCTGGACAGGTTAAGGTCACAAAGAAAAAGTCACACCCACGACAAGAGGCCCTCCAACAGGTCAAAGCCTTAGTGGTCCCCCGACCTGACGGCACAGAGGTCAGCCTTCCACTCCACAGTCAGGGCAGCCCGCAGAGACCCCCTCCCCTCATCCAAAGAGCTGTGCAGGAAGGCACGCCTCCTCTATTTTAAGGCGATCAAGAAAGCCGAAAACGAATTTTGGAAGAACTTCCTACAGACAGCGAACCCCGAGACCCTCTGGACGGCGAAGAGATTCGCCTTCGGCAAACCACCCGACAGGTTCCCCCAGATCCAGGGGGCAGAATCCCCAGCCGATATCAATAAGGCCCTCCTCAAGCACTTCTTCCCTGAGAAGAGATCCTCTCCCCCCCCCAGAATCCTGTGAGAGTTCAAGGACGTACCGGTGTTATCGGCGGATGAAATAACGGCGGCCCTTCGGAAGTCCTCCTCGTCCTCCGCCCCCGGCCCTGACCAGATTCCCTACTCGGTCTGGAAGAAGGTGCACCTGATAAAGCCGAACATCCTCACCTCCCTTCTGAGCCCCCTGGTCAGGTATGGGCATCAACCCCCTTCCCTACAAAAGGCCAACGGAATTGTGCTGGACAAACCCGGCAAACCCTCCTACGATACCCCGGCATCCTTTCGCATCATCCTCCTCCTGGAGACAGTTTCAAAGATTCTGGAAAGGGTGATGGCAAACAGACTCTGAGCCCTGGCTCGGTTCCTGGGCCTCCTCTCCCCCAACCAGACTGGCTCCCTTCCTGGTCTGAGTACCTTGGACGCGGCGGCTACCCTCTCCCACAAGGTCCAACTGTTTATGCGACCCAAGCTCAAGGTCTCGACCATTTTCCTGGACATCAAAGGGGGCTTCGACAATGTCTCGGCCGCTACGCTTTGCAACAGACTCGCCACTAAGTCGGTCAACCCCTACATGGTCTCGTGGATAAGGTCTCTCCTCCACGGCCGCACCTGCCGCTTGATTTTTCAGGGCACGCCTCAGATATTCTCCCAGGTCTCGGTCGGTACCCCTCAGGGCTCACCGATCTCCCCCTTCCTTTTTGTTATTTACATTTCCACCCTCCATTTCCCGGTCCCCAGGGGCCTTATCCTATCCTACGTCGACGACTTTGCGGTCACGGTAGCCTCGGCCTCTTACCGTAGAAACATCCAGAGACTACCAGGCATAACCAAGATCGTACAGAGGAAGGCCGGCAGGCTTGGTGTATCCTTCTCAATCCCGAAAACAAAACTCATGCACTGGGAGACCCCCTCGCAGAAGGTCCCCCCTCCTCCAATCCCGGTCCTGTTAGAAGACCTTGTCTTCCGCCCCTCTAAACTGGTACGCTGGCTGGGGTACTGGTTCGAACCATCCTCAACCTCGGGCACAAGAGGTACAACGGCCCACTTCGTTAGGAGACTTGGCCTGGCTCAAGGTGCCTTCGGAACAATCAAAAGGCTGTCAAGGCCCGGCAAAGGCCTGCCACCCTTCCTCTGCCACTGGCTGGCAACGTCCTTAATCTCTCTAATCCTCCTCTACGGCGCGGACCTCTTCTCCCCGAGCCTCACCCTCCTTGACCGCATGTCCGTCTTCTGGAGATCAGTCCAGAGATGGGTCACGAACTGTTTCTCCTCAACCCCAGTCGGCGGGCTTGCTTGCGAGTCGGCTCTACCTCCCATGCCCCTCCTGATCCGTCACCGCTAGAGGCTTGCAGCTATGAGACTGGTTTGCCTCCCCCCGGAGGCGAACCCAGCAACTGCCAGGCTCCACCCTACGTTCCCGACCTCGTCCCCCTTTAGGGCCCCCGACGATCACCGCCACCACACACGAGGCCTTACATCAGTCTATGCCCCCCTCTCGTGGAGGACAGCAGTCCCCTCCCCACCCATAAGAAAACACCTCCCGATCGATGCGATCGCCCATCGTACACTTATGTTCATCCCCGCCTCCGGTCCTTTACCGATGGCCTCCCCCGACCTCCTTCCGCCTGCCTGCCTTCCCGTCAGGGAAGGCACCCCCTCCTGTATGTCAATCAAGCTAAGGGCAAGGGCAGCATTATTCAAAGAGTGGAATGACGAGTTCCCCCCACCACCAACCTACCCATACCCCATTCCGCTGGTTCCTCACCACTTCATGGGGCTCGGCAGGTTCATAGCGGGGAGGATCCACCAAATGCGCTCTGGTAAAAGCTACCTTGCGGCCCACCCATCATGGTTCATAGAAGACCTCTCTCCACTCTGCCCCCTTTGCGAGGAAGGCGAAGAGGATTTCAACCACGCCATCCTGACCTGCGAGTACCGCAGGATAACTCGTGAGCGCCACCTCCAGGGGCTTACCTCGTTAGACAGGGTCAGCCCACTGTGGTCCACACCCGCCCCTCTCAAATCTCTCGCCAGGTACATAAACGTTACGGGGACTGGTTTTCCTCCCTGCATGCCCCCAGCGGAATGGGACACCGAACATCCTCCGGTCGCAGACACGCCCGCGCGACCGATTCATGGCTTTGCTCCCTGAAGGGGATTTGCTTTGTTTTTCGTTTGACTTTTCTAGGCTGCTAGGAAGTAATTTTTCGTCATGATTATCCAATTTTTTGTTTTATTTTCTGAGGAATTTTGTGTCGGCTATTCGACACACTTTGGAGGATTTTATAGTCTGGTGCGTTTATTCCTTTTGTGTTTGGGAGTTTTGAGATTAAGGTTGTTCTTTATGCCATAGCTAGCGCTGCATGCCAGTTCTTGTACCGCAAACAAAGACTACATGAAGATAAAAAAAAAGAAAAAAAAAAGAGAAAAAAAGAGTCGCAATAGATAGGCTCTTCACGCTTCGTTCTAAGTTATTTCCTTACTTATTACTTTATGCTTTTACAAATATAAAACCTTTACGCTCTTTACGAATACCTACTTGCGAGACGAGGACTCTGAGATAAAGTCGAGTTGAAGAAAGACTACGATAGGCGATAAGGACTAGAGACACGCGAGTCTCTCCCACCTTATCGTAGGCATAGGCCTAAGAACTATCGTCGAGAGAGAAGAAGAGAAGTATCGTCTACCCGTTGCTAAGAACTGATACCGGTTAAAGATCGTAACATTACGTAGAGTCTCTCATAGCGTCGCTCAGACGATACCAAGACGGACTACACCTTTGAGGATCAGTCTCTAGAGCTACCCGAGGTAGCAGACGAATTACAACGAACGGTTTCACAACTCGGACGGTACCCAAGTCCGGCAACACCCGAAGAACAATCAACATACGCAGAGTCAAGCTCTGAAGAAGAAGACAAAAGAATGGAAGGACCGGGGCCCACTGCAGGAGAAGGGGCTGGACCGGCGCCAGGCCCAGCTCCGGAAGCAGCACCTGAATTGAGTCGAGAACAAATGGCGCAGATCATTGCACGATTAGGACAGCATCGACCTAAGGTCAAACAACCGGAGGCCTATGCTGGAGACAGACACGAACTTCGGCGCTGGATGGCGGAATTAACGATTTGCTTTCGGGCCACGGGATGGCAAGAGGGACACGACGCGGAAAAGATCATTTATGTTTTGAGTCCCGTGCGAGGAGATGCAAGCAAATGGCTCACGCCATATACGGAAGGCAACAAACCAACGGGATGGAGGAGCTGGGAAGAATTCCAGGAGGCAATCAAACAACAGTTTGGAGAAGTGGATCCCAGGGGAGCAGCCAGGATCCACATAATGAACATGGAACAAGGGTCCCAATCCATGACCGAATACTGGAACGAGTTCAGACTCCATCAGACGGAGGCAATGCTGGATGACGTAACGTCGTCACAATACCGATACTCGGGCATGACGGAAAAGCTACAAACGGAGTTTGAACATTACGATACGGAGACCAATACCGTGGACGAACTGGTAGCATGCGCCATCAAGAAGGAAACTAGGCTGGCAATTTTGAAAAACTTGAAGAAACGGAAACCTAAGGAAAATGGCGCTCTGCGGAACATGGACGGCACGTTCAATTCAATACCGCCAACCTACGAAGGAAATTTCTAACCTACGATTAACCGAGAGGTGGAAATGAACATAGTACAAACTAGGAGGCCCCTCAATTTATCCAACGAGGAGTACAGGAAACGCAGAGATCAGAACCTGTGCCTGAGGTATGGCGAAAAAGGACACCAAATCAGAGAGTGCCGGAATCGAGCGGACAACAGACAGAAGAAGATGACGCCCGCCCAAGGCAACAACTGGGTCAGGCAACAGCAACGGACCAACTGGCAACAGATGACCACGGAAGAGGATCCACCGGAAAAAGAGGACGGTCCCCAGTAAGAGATGGTCTGGTGTACAAGAAGGGGAGGAAAACGATCGGAAGGAAGGGGAAGGGAAAAGATACGAACAGAACAATCACAATGGCAAATTACTATACGGCACTACTCGAGGAAGAAGGAGATCATATTATGATCAAGACAACACTATACGATACGAAGAAGAAAGGCACTACGATACATGCGATGCTCGACTCAGGGGCAACAGAAGATTTCATTGACAAGGAAATCTGCGACAAATACAACTACCCCATGACGCCGACACGAAACAGGAGACAGGTTTATCTAGCGGATGGAAATCCCAGCACTATGAGCCCCATGACCCATACAGTGCAAGTACCTATGGCCACAGGCAGCCATAGGGGAGAGGCGACCTTCCAGGTAGCGAATCTGAAGAACCACGAGCTAGTTCTAGGAATGCCGTGGTTATGACAACACAACCCCACGATCGACTGTGACAAAAACAAGATTACATTCGCTAGCGAACGATGCACAACAGGATGTCTCAACAGTTCGCCGGTAGTGTACACGATAACAGAAAGAGTGGGACAAGAAGCGAACCTGAAAGCACGATTCGACCAACTCAGAGAAGGACCGGATCGGAGAATCAGATTCAAGAAGTTGCACGAGAAGGCGCTTGGACCAACCAAGGGCTCCAGACAAGGGGCAGGTCATGACCTATATGCCGATGAAGACAAGACAATCCAGGCAAGGGGTCAAGAGACGATATCAACTGGAATAGCGATAGGGTTACCTCCCGATACCTATGGACGGATAGCACCATGCAGCGGACTAGCAGTCAATAAGAGACTCATGACCAACACGGGAGTCATCGATGCCGACTATACGGGAGAAATCAAAGTGGTCCTAGCAAACCTGGGAGATAGAGACCAAGAAATCCGATGAGGTGATCGGATAGCGCAGTTGATTATCAAGAAGATTAACGAAGAAGAGATGCATGATGTACGAGAACTTCACGACACAACGAGAGGAACAAAAGGCTTCGGCAGCAGGGACAGCCCTAAGATTAAAGGAGAACAATCGGCGCAGATTCGAGAAATATCAGCCCATGCGTTCGGCAGATATTACAAGAGAGGAGACTTGACAGGAATCCTCAAGTGGAATCCAAAAGAAGAAAAGCTGGAATGGGCAAGAATCAATATCAGCACGGAACTGGCAATACGACAAAAACAACAACGAAGGGAAAAAGACTGGTACGACATAATACCACAATAATACTACCAGTTCTTGAACCGATTCCAAGAAAAGGAAGCGGACAGACCACCACCAAGAAGGCCAGGAGTGGACCACGAAATACACATAGAAAAAGACGAAAAAACGAAGGCCAAGAAAAAGATTCCATACCAACGACTTTTTCCCTGGGGAGAAAAGGAGTTGGCGGAACTAAGAGGATATATTCAACAGAATATGAAACGAGGATGGATAAGACATTCGTTTGCATCCGCAGGATCACCGATACTATTCGTCAAGAAAAAGGACAGAAAAATGAGGTTATGCGTGGACTACCGGGCACTCAACTCGGTAACAAAGAAGGATCGGTACCCGCTACCACTAATTGGAGAGGCCCTGGATCGGTTAAAAATGGCAAAATGTTTTACCAAGCTGGACATTAAGGACGCCTACCACAACATACGGATAAAGGAAGGAGACGAAGGGAAGACAACCTTCGCGACAAGATACGGAATGTGCAAATCCTTGGTTATGCCGTTCAGGCTAACCAACGCGCCGGCATCATTCCAACAATGGATCAACCAGGTACTTAATAAGTTCCTAGATATATGCTGCCTTGTCTACTTAGACGATGTAGTCATATATTCGGACAACCTTGAACAACACAGAACGGACGTCAGCAACATCATGAACGAAATTGAGAAATCGGGGATGAAGATCAAACCATCCAAGTGCGAGTTCCACAAAGAGGAAACCGCATACCTGGGGTTTATCATTAACGGAAACGGAATACAAGTGGACCCAGTCAAGACAGCGGCCATATGGGACTGGGCAAAACCAAACAACAAAACAGATATCATATGTTTCATGGGATTTTGCAACTTTTATCGGAGGTTTATCGAGGGCTTCAGCCGGATGGCAAAACCCCTTTATAACCTTACAAAGAAGGACGTCAACTGGGAATGGGGAGAAAAAGAACAGGAGGCTTATGACGCCATACGAACCAAACTCACAACGGCGCCAATACTCGTGCACTTCGACCCGCGAAGGGAAACAACAATCCAGACGGATGCATCGAAATATGTTTCTTCGGGAATCCTCTCTCAGAAATGCGAGGATGGGAAATGGAGCCCGGTGTGCTATCGGTCAAAGACAATAACACCCGCCGAATGCAACTACGACGTCGCCAACAAAGAACTACTCGCCATAGTTCAAGCATTCAAGGAATGGAGAAGATACATGCAGAACAATGACCATCAGGTCAGAGTTCTCACAGACCGCAAGAACCTCGTTCCCTTCATGACGACAAAGGAACTCAACGACCGCCAAATCCGATGAATGGAAAGCCTCAGCAAATACAATTTCCAAATCGAATATGGACCAGGGAAAGAAGGAGGAAAACCATACGAATTAACAAGAATTGCAGGCGACAAACCGCAAGACAAGGAGGACGAACGGATCAAACAAAAGAATCGAATGCTGCTCCCGAAGGAATACTTCGAGGCTATGGAATCAACGGAAATCTACGAGGCAGACGATGAGGAATTACGAAAAGCAATTGCAGAAGAGAAGAAATTTCAGCAAATAAGAAACAACTTGGAGAAAGGAAAGAAGGAAAGAAAGGGGGTGGCCTTAGGCCTATGCGAATGGAAGTACCACTATATGTGGTACGAGGGAAAGCTATGGATACCAGAAGACGAAAAGATAAGGACGGGCCTTATCAAGAAACACCACGACGACAAACCAGCAGGACACGGTGGAACGGCTAAAACAACGCAACTGATCACGCGGAAATACTACTAGCCAGGATTAAGGGAATCCGTCAAACAATACGTCAAGAATTGCGACATATGCCAGCGGACGAAAGTGGTACGACACGCACCATCTGGGCTGTTAAAACCCAGTGAAGCACCAGAAAAACCAGGGATATCCATATCTATGGACTTTATAACGGACTTCCCAAAGGCCAACAGATATGACTCAATCATGGTCGTGGCGGATCGATTGTCCAAAATGAGTCACTTCATACCCACGACAATGGATATGACGGCATGGCAGTTCGCAACAACATTTATCAAAGAAATCTTTCGACTGAATGGAGTACTGAAAGATATCATCACCGACAGGGGATCCATATTCACGTCAGGAACATAGAAACAGATAACGGACGAACTCGGAATCAAAAGGAAACTTTCCTCGGCCTTCCATCCACAAACGGATGGACAAACGGAATGAACCAAGGGCATATTGGAACAATATCTACGAGCCTACATCAACTATCAGCAGGACAACTGGGACGAATTACTACAGATAGCGGAATTTGCATACAACAACGGAAGACAAGAAACAATTAAGACGACACCCTTCTATGCAAACTGCGGTCTTGACCCAGGATATCAGGCCATAGGTCATACGACCAAAGGACTGATAACGGAAAAGGAAAACATGAGTCAATTACACGACACCCTACGAGCAGAAATGACGACAGCACAATTACGACAGAAAGAAAACTACGATCAACACAGAAAACCCGATCCATACCTAAGACAAGGCGACAAGGTGTGGTTACTATCAAGGAACATACGCACAACAAGGCCATCCAAGAAATTGGATTACAAGAAAATGGGACCATTCGAGATAACGAAAAAGATAGGGAAACGAGCATATAAACTCAACCTTCCCCCGTCTATGAAGATACACAACACATTGTACATCTCACTTTTGGAACTTTATCAAGACAACAAACTTCCCTCACAAACGATTACACCTCCTCCGCCTATCGAGTTAGACGGGGAGCTCGAATACGAACTCGCGGAAATAATCGATTCACGCTTATACCGCGGTAACCTTCAATACAGTGCTAAGTGGACCGGTTACTCCCCCGAACACGATCAAGAGTGGTACCCAGCTACCAACTGCACAAACGCACAGGATGCCTTCAACCTCTTCCACCAACGCTACCCACAGAAGCTGCCAACCACGCGTCGAGGACGCTACAGACGACTTCGAGCTGGTGGGTAGCCCGACGAGCCCTCCACCGGACGCAGCCAAGTGAGCTGCGGCAGAGGAAGAAATCAGAATCAAGCAGGAGAAACAGGAGAAGACCATTGAGGACAAGTGGGCAAAGGTGGTCCAAAGCGATGAAAGAAATCATGCCGCCTATCATTGGACGGCATGCGCGGACGATGGGTGCCCTGTGCACCTCGATGGAAAACAACGAAGCAACTTCTTCCCGAGTAAGAAGTCAGCGACAAAGCAATCGCCACCAACGACGCCCATTCAGGCCGAATGGGCAACACAACCGCAACCTCCGCCCGCGGGCCTATCACATCACAAAATCTCCTGGCTGAACTGCATGCGCAGGTACTGCCCATACCACCGAAGACACCAATGGGAAGCCAAGCAGGCCACCCAAAAGGTTGCGAGGACGGAACCTGAGGAGAGGGGGGATACAAAAACTTTTGTATCCAAGGAAGAACTACGCTGAACGATCGAACGCTTAAGATGAGAGAACGATCGGCTAGCGGAGGAAACAAAACGACAAGCGGAAACGTGCGCCTGCCTGGAAAAACAAGGGGGAATGCATAGGCAAATGATGGCAGGATCGAAAAGGGGGGCGGACATAATCCGCGTCTCCTACAACGAAAGAATAGCGCAATCAGACGAAGCGCTACGGAAGGCAAAGCTCAAACGAAGAGCCATCATCGACGAGGTATGCGGACTATGCCGCAAGGCAAGCGACAATGCGAAACGCCTTAGGACAATCGCGGACCACCTCTACGATGAGAGATTCTAAGCTCGCAGGGACTCAAGCTTAGGGAGGGAGGAGCTAATGTCACGAATGTGGCTTAGCTATGAAAGCTTTTCACATGACTCATAGTTATGAGTCATAGGTATGTTAGGTTACGCACATGACCTCACTAGAGGTCATGGGTTTCGCACATATGACCACTTCGGTCATATGATATGGTTATGATGATATGTTATGTTGCGCACATGACCTCATTTAGAGGTCATGGGGTTTTAAGCATGTGACCACTTTGGTCATATGATTAGTTTATGATGTTTTGGGTATGACTCACAGTTGTGAGTCATATGTGGCGCGTGACTTAAAGTGTGAGTCACAAGGGCGTGAAGGGCAACTATATAAGGAAGACATTAGGTCCGAATAGATAGGTCACCCCCCCCCCCAGCTCCCAACGCCGAGGACGCTTTCAACCTGGTTCGACACGGCCCTAGACAGG
>JACCEG010000565.1:7647-17864 GCA_014065205.1 Tuber brumale
ACTCCTTTGTAACCAAGTTTCGTGTGATAAACCTTTACAGCACCTGGGACGGTTCCCCCTTCAAAAGGACCATCTCCCCTGACTTAGCGTTTCCTCCCACTTCATCTCCCACGCTGGTAGTTGGGGACTTCAACATCCACCACCCCTCCGCTGACCCTGGTCGTTGCTTTTCGATTCAAGACCTTGGAACGTCCTCCCCCTTCTTCGAGAGAGCCGGCAGTGAAGGATTCTCCCTCCTAAACACACCAAGTACCCTCATTTATTTTCCGTTCGACACAAACCTCCGCCCCTCAGTAATTGATCTGGCATTTGCCAATGCCCCCCTGTCCCCTAGCGTCCACTCCTGGAGCACGCCTCTCCCCCCAACGGGCTCGGACCATATCCCAATCCTCATCAAGCTTTCAGAGCCTTTGGCCCGACCTCCACCCCCATCCCTCTCATGGACGAAAACCGACTGGCAAGCCCTGGAAGGAAGGCTGAAGGAAATGGTCATTCGCCCCCCCCCCTCCCTCCCTACTCCGAACACACTCTCAACCTGGTTCGACATGGCCCTGGACAGGTTAAGGTCCCAAATAAAGTGTCACACACGCGACAAGAGGCCCTCCAACAGGTCAAAGCCTTGGTGGTCCCCCGACCTGACGGCACAGAGATCAGCCTTCAACTCCACAGTCCGTGCAGCCCGCAGAGACCCCCTCCCCTCGTCCAAAGAACTGTGCAGGAAAGTACGCCTGCTCTATTTCAAGGCGATCAAGAAAGCCAAAAACGATTATTGGAAGAACTTTCTACCGACTGCGAACCCCCAGACCCTCTGGACGGCGAAGAGATTTGCGTTCGGCAAACCACCCGACAGGTTCCCTCAGATCCCGGGGGCAGAAACCCCGGTTGATATCAATGAGGCCCTCCTCAAGCACTTCTTCCCTGAGAAGAGTTCCTCTCCCCCCCCCAGAATCCTGCGAGAATTTAAGGACGTTCCGGTGTTATCGGCGGATGAGATAGCAGCGGCACTTCGGAAATCCTCTTCGTCCTCCGCCCCCGGCCCTGACCAGATTCCCTACTCGGTCTGGAAGAAGGTCCACCTGATAAACCCGAGCATCCTCACCTCCCTTCTGAGCCCCCTTATAAGGTACGGGCACCACCCTCCTTCCCTGAAAAGGGCCAATGGTATTGTGCTGGACAAACCCGGCAAACCCTCCTACGATACCCCTGCATCCTTTCGCATCATCGTCCTCCGGGAGACAGTTTCGAAGATTCTGGAAAGGGTGATGGCGAACAGACTCTCTGCCCTGGCTCGTTTCCTGGGCCTCCTCTCCCCCAACTAGACTGGCTCCCTACCTGGTCTGAGCACCTTTGACGCAGCGGCCACCTTATCCCACGAGGTCCAGCTGTTTATGCGCCCTAAGCTCAAGGTCTCGACCCTCTTCCTGGACATCAAGGGAGGCTTCGACAATATCTCGGCCCCGACGCTTTGCAACAGACTCGCCACTAAGGCGGTCAACCCCTACATGGTCTCGTGGATAAGGTCTTTCCTCCACGGCCGCACCTGCCGCCTGATTTTTCAGGGCGCGCCCCAGGCATTCTCTCGGGTCTCGGTCGGTACCCCCCAGGGGTCCCCGATCTCCCCCCTACTGTTCGTGATTTACGTATCCACCTTACATTTCCCGGTCCCCAGGGGGCTAATCCTCTCCTACGTCGACGACTTCGCGGTCACGGTCGCCTCGGCCTCTTACTGCAGAAACATCCAGAGACTGCAAGGTATCACCAAAATCCTACAGAGGAAAGCCGTCAGGCTTGGTGTATCCTTCTCAATCCCGAAGACGGAACTGATGCACTGGGAGACCCCCTCGCAGAAAGTCCCCCCACCTCCTATCCCGGTCCTGTTAGATGACCTTGTCTTCCGCCCCTCTAAACTGGTACGCTGGCTGGGGTACTGTTTCGAACCATCCTCAACCTCAGGCACAAGAGGCAAAACGGCCCACTTCGTTAGGAGACTAGGCCTGGCTCAGGGAGCCTTCGCAACAATTAAAAGGCTATCAAGGCCCGGTAAGGGCCTTCCACCTTTCCTCTGCCACCAGCTGGTAACATCCTTAGTCTCCCCAATCCTCCTCTACGGCGCGGATCTCTTCTCCCCGAGCCTCACCCTGCTCGATCGCATGTCCGTCTTCTGGGGGTGAGTCCAGAGATGGGTCACAAACTGTTTCTCCTCAACTCCAGTCGGCGTGCTTGCTTGCGAGCCGGCCCTGCCTCCCATGCCCCTCCTGATTCGCCACCGCCAGAGGCTTGCAGCTATAAGACTAGTCTTCCTCCCCCCGGAGGCGAATCCAGCGACTGCCAGGCTCCACCCCACGTTCCCGACTTCGTCCCCCTTCAGGGCCCTTGACGACCACCGTCACCATACATGAGGCCTCACATAGGTCTATGCCCCCCTCTCATGGAGGACAGCAGTCCCCTGCCCTCCCATAAGGAAACACCTTCCGATCGATGCGATCGCCCATCGTACACTTATGTTTATCCCCGCCTCCGGTCCGTTACCGGTGGCCTCCCCCAACCTCCTCCCGCCTGCCTGTCTTCCCATCAGGGAAGGTACCACCTCTTACATATCGATCAAGTTGAGAATTCGGTCAACGTTAATCAAAGAATGGAATAACGAGTTCCCCCCTGCACCCGCCTACCCATACCCCGTGCCACTAGCGCCCCACCCTTTTATGGGGCTCGGCAGGTTCATAGCGGGGAGGATCCACCAAATGCGCTCAGGCAAGAGCTACCTCGCAGCCCACCCATCATGGTTCACAGAAGACCCCTCTCCACTCTGCCCCCTTTGCGAGGAAGACGAAGAGGATTTCAACCATGCCATCCTGACCTGCGCGTCCCGCAGGGTACCTCGTGAGCGCCACCTCCAGGGGCTCACTTCGTTAGATAGGGACAGCCCACTCTGGTCCACACCCGCTGCTCTCAAATCTCTCGCCAGGTACATAAACGTTACGGCGACTGGTTTTCCCCCCGGTATGCCCCCAGCGGAATGGGACACCGAACACCCCCCGGACGCAGACGCGTCCGCGTTGCCGATTCACGGCTTTGCTTCCTGAAGGGGATCTGCTTTTCTCCCGTTTAGTTTCTTAGGCTGCTAGGAAGTAATTTTTCGTCATGATCATGTTATTTATTGTTTTATTTTCTTAGGAATTTTGTGTCGGCTATCGGACACACTAAGGAGGGTTTTATAGTTTGCAGCGGTTATTTCCTTTGTGACTGCGAGTTTTTTGAGATTGAGGTTTTTCTTTATGCCATAGCTAGCGCTGCATGCAAGTTCTTGTACCGTAAACAAAGAGTATATGAAGACAAAAAAGTAAAAAATATAAAAAAGAGTCCGAGTAGATAGGCTCTTCACGCTTCGTTCTAAGTTATTTCCTTACTTATTACTTTATGCTTTTACGAATATAAAACCTTTACGCTCTCTACGAATACCTACCTACGAGACGAGGACTCTGATATAGAGTCGAGTTGAAGAATGAGTACGATAGGCGATAAGGACTAGAGACGCGAGAGTCTTTCCCACCTTATCGTAGGCATAGGCCTAAGAACTATCGTCGAGAGAGAACAAGAGAAGTATCGTCTACCCGTTGCTAAGAACTGATACTGGTTAGGGATCGTAACATTACGAAGCGTCACTTATAGCGACGCTCAGACGATACCAAGACGGACTACACCTTTGAGGATCAGTCCCTAGAGCTACCCGAGGTAGCAGGCGAATTACAACGAATGGTTTCGCAACTTGGACGAACCCAAGTCCTACGACACCCGAGGAACAATCTATATACGAAGAATCGAGCTCGGAGGAAGAAGACAAAAGAATGGAGGGACCCGGGCCGACGACAGGAGAAGGGGCAGGAACTACACCTTGACCCGCTCCAGAAACAACACCCGAGTTGAGCCGCGAACAGATGGCGCAACTTCTGACATTGTTAGGACAGCCTCGACCCAAGGTCAAACAGCCGGAAACCTATGCAGGAGACTGACACAAGCTTCGGAGTTGGATGGCGGAATTAACGATCTACTTTCGAGCCACGGGATGGCAAGAAGGACACGATGCGCAGAAAATCGTTTACGTTTCCAGTCTCCTACGAGGAGATGTAAGCAAATGGCTTACGCCATATACGGAAGGCAACAAGCCAATGGAATGGAGAAGTTGGGAAGATTTCCAGGAAGCAGTCAAGCAACAGTTCGGGGAAGTGGACACCTGGGGAGCAGCCAGGATCCAGATAATGAACCTGGAACAAGGATCCCGATCCATGACCGAATACTGGAACGAGTTCCGACTCCATCAAACTGAAGCAATGCTAGACAACGCGACAGCATCGCAATACCTATACTCAGGCATGACGGAAAGACTGCAGACGGAATTCGAACACTTCGATGCTGATACAACGACAGTGGATGAATTGGCAGCATGGGCCATTAAGAAAGAGACGAGGCTGGCAATCCTGAAAAACCTGTAGAAACGAGAACCGAAAGAGGCTTCCACTCCAAGGAATACGGACGGAACATTCAGGCCGATACCCGCGACCTACGAAGGAAACTTCAAACCTACGATTAGTCGAGAGGTGGAAATGAATAAGGCACATCCCAGGAAACCCCTCAACCTATCCAATGAGGAATACAGGAAAAGGAGGGACCAGGGTCTCTGCCTGAGATGCGGCGAAAAAGGACACCAAATTAGAGAGTGCCGGAATCGAGCGGACAATGGACAGAAAAGGATGACGCCTGCCCAAGGCAACAACTGGGTCCGGCAACAGAAGAGAACGAACTGGAGAGAAATGACGACAGAGGAGGATCAACTGGAAAAAGAAGACGGTCCCCAGTAAGAGATGGTCTGGAGGACAAGAAGGGGAGGAAAACCATCGGGAGGAGGAAGACGAAGAAGGAAACGAACGGAAGAATCACCATGGCAAATTACTACACGGCACTAGTAGAAGAAGGGGATCCTATTATGATCAAAACGACACTATACGATACGAAGAAGAAAGGCACTACGATACATGCGATGCTCGACTCAGGGGCAACAGAAGATTTCATCGACAAGGAAATCTGCGACAAATACAACTACCCCATGACGCCGACACGAAACAAGAGACAGGTTTATCGCGCGGGCGGAAAACCCAGCACTATGGGCCCCATAAACCACACAGTGCAAGTACCTATGGCCATAGGGAGCCATAGGGAAGAGGCAACTTTCCAAGTAGCGAACCTGAAGAACCACGAGCTAGTTCTGGGAATGCCGTGGTTACGACAACATAACCCCACGATCGACTGGGACAGCAACAAGATTATATTCGCTAGCGAACGATGCACGACAGGATGTCTCAACAGTTCGCCGGTGGTATATACGACACCAGAAAGAGAGGCGCAAGAAGCGAACCTGAAAGCACGATTTGATCAACTCAGAGAAGGACCGGATCGGAGAATTAGATTTAAGAAGTTGCACGAGAAGGCGCTGGGACCAACAAAGGGCTCCAGACAAGTGGCAGGTCACGACCTATACGCCGATCAAGACTAGACGATCCAAGCAAGAGGTCAAGAGACGATTTCGACCAGAATAGGGATAGGGTTACCCCCCGGTACCTATGGAAGGATAGCGCCATGCAGCGGACTAGTAGTCAAAAAAAGACTCATTACCAATGCGGGGGTCATCGATGCCGACTATGCGGGAGAAATAAAGGTGGTTCTCGCCAACCTGGGAGATATCGACCAAGAAATCTCACAAGGAGACCGGATAGCGCAGTTGATTATTGAGAAGATCAACAAAGAAGATATGCATGAAGTACGAGAACTACATGACACGACAAGAGGGACGAACAGCTTCGGCAGCACGGATAGTCCAAGGACCAAGAAAGAGGAATCGGCACAGATTCGAGAAATATCAGCCCACGCGTTCGGCAGATATTACAAGAGGGGAGACTTGACAGGAATCCTCAAGTGGAACCCAAAGGAAGAAAAGCTGGAGTTGGCACGAATCAACATCAGCACCGAACTGGCGATACGACAAAGACAACAAAAAAGGGAAAAAGAGTGGTACGACGTAATACTACAAGAATACCACCAGTACACGAACCTGTTCCAGGAAAAGGAGGCGGACAGACCACCACCAAGAAGGCCAGGAGTGAACCACGAGATACATATCGAAAAAGACGAAAAAACCAAAGCAAAGAAGAAGATTCCATACCAACGACTTTACCCTTTGGAGAAAAGGAGTTGGAGGAACTACGAAGATATATTCAACAGAATATGAAACGGGGATGGATAAGGCATTCGTTCGCATCTGCAGAATCGCCAATACTATTCGTTAAGAAAAAGGACGGGAAAATGAGGCTCTGCGTGGACTACCGGGCACTCAACTCGGTAACAAAGAAGGATCGATATCCGCTACCATTGATTGGAGAAGCTCTGGATCGGTTAAATACGGCAAAATACTTTACCAAGTTGGACATTAAGGACGCCTACCACAACATATGGATAAAGGAAGGCGACGAATGGAAAACAACTTTCGCAACAAGATACGGGAAGTACGAATATTTGGTTATCCCATTCGGGCTAACCAACGCACCCGCGTCATTTCAACAATGGATCAACCAGGTACTCAACAAGTTCCTGGATATATGCTGCATCGTCTATTTGGACGACGTACTCATATACTCGGAAAACCTGGAACAACATAGGAAGGACGTCAGCAGCATCATGCATGAGATCCAGCGATCAGGGATGAAGATCAAACCATCCAAATGCGAATTTCACAAAGAGGAAACCTAATACCTAGGGTTTATCATCAACGGAAATGGAATCCAAGTGGACCCAGTCAAAACAACAGCCATATGGGACTGGACGAAACCAAACAACAAAACAGATATCCTATGCTTCATGGGATTCTGTAACTTTAACCGCCGGTTTATAGAGGGCTTTAGCCGAATGGCAAAACCACTCTATAACCTAACCAAGAAAGACGTTAAGTGGGAATGGGGAGAAAAGGAGCAGGAGGCTTACGACTCCATACGTACCAAACTCACAACGGCACCAATACTGGTTCATTTCGATCCGCGAAGAGAAACGACAATGAAAACAGACGCATCCAAATACGTCTGTTCGGGGATTTTATCCCAGAAATGCGAAGATGGAAAATGGCGCCCGGTGTGCTATCGATCGAAAACAATGACACCGGCCGAATGCAACTACGATGTTGCCAACAAAGAACTCCTAGCCATAGTTCAAGCACTCAAGGAATGGAGAGGATACATACAGAACAATGACCACTAGGTCAGAGTCCTCACGGACCACAAAAACCTAGTTCCTTTCATGACGACGAAAGAACGCAACGACCGTCAAATCCGGTGGATGGAAAGCCTTAGCAAATACAACTGCAAGATCGAATATCGACCAGGGAAAGAAGGAGGAGAACCAGACGCCTTGACCAGAATTGCGAGCGACAAACCGCAAGACAAAGAGGACGAACGGATCAAACAGAAAAATCAAATCCTACTACCGAAGGAATACTTCGAGGCTATGGAATCAACGGAAATCCTTGACGAAGACGACGATGGACTACGAAAAGCAATTGCGGAGGAGAAAGAATTCCTGGAAATAAGAAACGACCTGGAGAAAGGAGAAAAAGAAAGAAAAGGGGTGGCCTTAGGCCTATGCAAATGGAAGTACCACTATATGTGGTACGATGGGAAGATATGGATACCAGATGACGAAAAGATAAGGACGGACCTTATCAGGAAACACCACGACGATAAACCGGCAGGCCACGCAGGAACAGCTAAAACAACGGAGTTAATCACACGAAAGTACTATCGGCCGAGACTGAGAGAATCAGGCAAACAATACATTAAAAACTGCGACATATGCCAAAGGACAAAGGTGGTACGACACGCACCATATGGGTTGTTAAAACCCAACGAAGCACCGGAAAAACCATGGGCATCCATATCTATGGATTTCATAACGGAACTACCTAAGGCCAACGGACATGACTCCGTCATAGTCGTGGTGGATCGCCTGACCAAAATGAGTCACTTCATACCCACGACAAAGTATATGACGGCACGGCAGTTCGCACCAACATTCATCAAAGCAATATTTCGACTGCATAGACTACCGAAAGATATCATCACGGACCGAGGATCCATATTCACGTCAGGGATATGGAAGGAGATAACGGACGAACTCGGAATCAAAAGGAAACTTTCTACAGCCTTCCATCCACAGACAGATGGACAAACGGAAAGAACAAAAGGCATATTAGAGCAATATCTGAGAGCATAAATCAACTATCAACAGGACAACTGGGACGAATTACTACCGATAGCGGAATTCGCATACAACAACGGAAAACAAGAAACGATTAAGACGACACCCTTCTATGCGAATTACGGTCTCGACCCAGAATATCAGGCCATAGGTCATACGACCAAAGGACTGATAACGGAGAAAGAAGATATGAGTCAATTACACGACACCCTACGAGCAGAAATGACGACAGCACAATTACGACAAAAAGGAAAACTACGATCAACACAGAAAACCCGATCCACACCTACGACAAGGCGAAAAAGTGTGGTTACTAACAAGGAATATACGAACAACAAGAACATCCAAGAAATTGGATTACAAGAAAATGGGACCATTCGAGATAACGAAAGGGATAGGAAAACGAGCATATAAAGTTGACCTCCCCCGTCTATGAAGATACACAACACATTCCACATCACGCTTTTGGAACCTTATCAAGACAACAAACTTCTCTCACAAATGATTACACCTCCTCTGCCTATCGAACTAGACGGAGAACCAGAATACGAACTCGAAGAAATAATCGACTCCAGCTTATACCACGGTAATCTTCAATACCGTGCTAAGTGGACCGGTTACTCTGCCGAACACGATCAAGAGTGGTACCCAGCTACCAACTTTACAAACGCGCAAGATGCCCTCAACCTCTTCCACCAACGCTACCCACAGAAGCCATCAACCGAGCGTGGAGGACGCCCCAGACGACTTCGAGTTTGTGGGTAGCCCGACAAGCCCTCCACCAGATGCCGTCAAGTGGGCGGCAGCAGAAGAAGAAATCAGAATCAAGAAGGGGGAAGAGGAGAAGACCATTGAGGCCGAGTGGGCAAAGGTGGTCAAAAGCGACGAAAGAAATCATGCCGTCTATCATTGGACGGCACGCACGGACAACGGGTGCCCTGTGCACTTAGATGGAAAACAACGAATCAACTTCTTCCTGAGCAAGAAGTCGGCGACAAAGCAATCGCCAACAACGACGCCCATTCAGGCCGAATGGGCAACACAACCGCAACCTCCGCCCACGGGCCCGTCACATCACAAAATCTCCTAGCAGAACTGCATGTGCAGGTACTGCCCATACCACCAAAGACAACAATGGGAAGCCAAGCAGGTAACCCAAAAGGTTCCGAGGACGGAACCTGAGGAGGGGGGGGATACAAAAACTTTTGTATCCAAGGAAGAACTACGCCGAACGATCCAACGCTTAAGACGAGAAAACGATCGGCTAGCAGAGGAAACAAAACAACAAGAAGAAACGATCGCCCGCCTGGAAAGCTAAGGAGGAATGCAACGGCAAATGATGGAGGGATCGAGGAGGGGGGCGGACATAATCCGCGCCTCCTACAACGAAAGAATAGCGCAATCAGACGAAGCACTACGGAAGGAAAAGCTCAAACGAAGAGCCATCATCGACGAGGTGCGCGGACTATGCCGTGCGGCAAACGACAATGCGAAACGCCTTCGGAGGATCGCGGATCGCCTCTACGATGAGAGATTCTAAGCTCGAAGGGACACGAGCTTAGGGAGGGAGGAGCTAATATCACGAATGTGGCTTAGCTAGTAAAGGTTTTCACATGACTCATAGTTATGAGTCATAGGTATGTTATGTTTCGCACATGACCTCATTAGAGGTCATGGGTTTCGCACATATGACCACTTTGGTCATATGATATGGTTATGATGATATGTATGTTTCGCACATGACCTCAATTGGAGGTCATGGGTTTCGCGCATGTGACCACTTCGGTCATATGATTAGTTTATGATGTTTTGGATATGACTCACAGTTGTGAGTCATATGTGGCGTGTGACTTGAAGGATGAGTCACAAGGGCGTGAAGGGCAACTATATAAGGAGGACATTAGGTCCGAGTAGATAGGCCA
>JACCEG010000565.1:33146-43196 GCA_014065205.1 Tuber brumale
AAAAAAAAAAAAAAAAAAAAAAAAAAAAAAAAAAAGAAGTCCCAGTAGATAGGCCACGCTCCGCTTCCGCTATTTCCCCCCCCCTACATATCTTACTCAATCTCAACACCATCAGCGTCCGGTGTGCACACACGATCTAGCTTTTCCCGAAGCCTTTGGCTAGGGCCGCTCTACCTAGTCAAAAATGACCTCGTCTTCGGTCCCCCTCCCCCCCTCGGAGCACTCCTCAGTGTCAGGAATCCACCCTCATGTCCCCCTCCTGCTCGCTTTACTCGCAAACGCGACGGCGGATGCCGGAGTATCCCCACTACTATTCCCCCCGCTCAGCTCTGGTGAGCTAGATGACCTCTCCCCCGGGCAGGCCGTCATTCTTCCCCTCCTGTGCACCTCACTTCTCGCCTCTAGGGCCCTCTCCTCTCAGATAGACGAACTCGCGTTAGAAGTCGCTAGACTCGCTGGACAGATAGACGACCTCCATACACGTAAGGCCAAACCCCCTCCCCCTCCCCCACCCCCCCAGTCTGAGAGCGCGACAGTGGCCTCTCTGTCAGCCCTTCAGCTCTGGGTGAGAGATCTTGCATCTCGTCTGACCACCCCCCTCCCCCAACCAACACGCCACTAACAGCCCCCACCCCAACAAAACGCACCCAAGCAACCCTCAACCGGGGCGGCTCGGGTGGCCCCATCCAAGCAGGGTAAAGAGAGGGCCACGGCCCAATCAGACCCGACCCTCGCCGAAAAACTCACACCACTCTACGAGGGTGGGGGTGACACTGACTTCCCCTCCTACAGTACCAAAGACAACAAATGGTATGGCAACCCGGCCGCTTACGCGGCGAAATTCCCTCGCTCATGGGAGCCCCAGGCCTTCAGGGACGGAAAGTACCCTCCCGTCTCAGAGTTCCACCCAACGCCATCATCGTCGGCCCAGCCAGGCCCCTCCTCCTCCTACGCTCAGGCCGCCTCATCTGGTCAGAAGAGGAAAGGCAGGACTAACAAAGGCAAGAACGCCCCGACCGCCGCCCAGGTTGCATCTGGCACGGCCGAAAGTGCCACAGTTAGGGGACCTAAAAGCCTCCCGGCAGCCGAAAGACGCTTCTTTGCCCCTCCCTCGTCCCCCTCACCTCACCCCCAGGCTGAACTTATAGCTGCCTCCTTCCCCGACTCCGCCGCCTCCGTCTTGAGAGAAGCCGGCTGCAATCTTCCGTTATCATTCTCTGCCCGTGTGAATGACAGGGGAGCAATAACCCTCCTGGCCCTCTCGCCCTTCGTTCCCTCCACTTCCTACGCCCCGTACTGCGAGGCTCTCTCTGCGAAACTAAACCAGTATTTCCCAGTCTGTGACTCCCCCTGGCTCCCTTTCCGCCCAGCGCCAAACGAGGTGCAACTAGCTGTCCACTCCCTCCCCATTGCGCACCTCCCCGAGGACGACGATAACCTTTTCAGGTCCCTTTCAAACACGATACTTAATGTTAAGAACGTTCAAATCCTCTCCGCCCGCTACCTCAACCCCGATCGAGGCTCCCGAGTCCTGAAAAAGGCCACCTCGGTTGTTGTCCCCGTGGCCCCAGAAAATGAGGCCGCAATGCTGGGCAACTCCTACCTCTACTCCTCTCGATGTAAGGTCGAGAGGGCATACTCGGCTAACGTCCTCACTCAATGGCGTAACTGCAATGAATACGGACACCTCTCGGCTAGATGTAAGGTTGACCACCCAATCTGCCCCATCTGCGCTCTCTCCCACAGAAAACAGGCACACAGGTGCCAGAACCCCACCTGCCCCAAGGGCGGAAACCTCACGAGAGTTGCTAATTGCTGCCCAACCTCTCCCCCCCTCTGCGCCGTTTGCAAAGGCCCCCATCCGGCCTTCGCTCGAGAGTGTCCATCGAGACCCACCCCCCCTACTCTCCGTAGGGAGCCCCCTCTATCGCAGGATGAGGAAAGAATGGACACGACGAACGACCCCGGCGAGGGTCCTTCAACTGGTACACGACCCCTCCTACCCCCCATCGATTTTGAAACACCCCGTCCGAGGCGTGGTGATGCCGCCCCAGCACGTCCCCCCGCAAACGTTCCGAAACCCCAAGGAGGTGCCCTGCCGAATCCCGCATGGCAGGCAACTCCCACTCCTGTCCCACAACCTGAGACGCCGCAAGGCGTGTAATGGTTGGTCGCTCCTCCCCTGTGAGTTCCGTGCTGGCGCTGGACTCCAATAATTCGATATCCATTCTCCAACACAACTGCTTGGGAAGCTGGGATGTGTTTCTTTCCCTTTTTAATTCCTTTTCTTTGTTGGATAAACCCCCCACCCTTGTTGCTCTCCAAGACCCACCAATGTACCGAGGCAAACCTCCTTCGTTTACAGGTTTCAAGCCTTTCCTTCCCCCATGCCCTAACGGTGGTAAGCCCAGAGTGGCGTGCTACCTTCACCTTTCCTCCACTCAGCAGTTCTCGGTCCTTCCTGTCTTCTCTGACGCAAAGGACTGGATGGCGGTGGATTTTTTCTCCTCAGTTGGATTTTTTGACTCCTTTGTAACCAAGTTTCATGTGATAAACCTTTACAGCACCTGGGACGGCTCCCCCTTCAAAGGGACCATTTCCCCAGACTTAGCGTTTCCTCCCACGTCATCCCCCACGCTGGTAGTTGGGGACTTCAACATCCACCACCCTTCCGCTGACCCAGGTCGCGTCTTTTTGGTTTAAGACCTTGGAACTTCCTCCCCCTTTTTCGAAAGGGCCGCCAGTGAAGGATTCTCCCTCCTGAACACACCGGGCACCCTCACTTGTTTTCCTTTCGACACTAACCTCCGCCCCTCAGTAATTGATCTGGCTTTTGCCAATGCCCCCCTGTCCCCTAGCATCCGCTCCTGGAGCACGCCCCTCCCCCCGACTGGCTCGGACCACGTCCCAGTCCTCATCGAACTTTCAGCGCCTCTGGCCCGGCCTCCACCCCCATCTCTCTCATGGACGAAGACCGACTGGCAAGCCCTCGAAGGAAGGCTGAAGGAAATGGTCATTCGCCCCCCCCCCCCCCCCCCCNCCTCCCTACTCCGCACACACTCTCAGCCTGGTTCGACATGGCACTGGACAGGCTAAGGTCCCAAATAAAATGACACACCCACGACAAGAAGCCCTCCAACAGGTCAAAACCTTGGTGGTCCCCCAACCTGACGGCACAGAGAGCAGCCTTCCACTCCACGGTCCGTGCGGCCCACAGAGACCCCCTCCCCTCGTCCAAAGAACTGTGCAGGAAAGCACGCCTCCTCTATTTCAAGGCGAACAAGAAGGCCAAGAACGATTTTTGGAAGAACTTTCTGCAGACGGCGAACCCCCAAACCCTCTGGACGGCGAAGAGATTCGCGTTCGGCAAACCGCCCGCCAGGTTCCCCCAGATACTGGGAGCAGAAACCCCAGTTGATATCAATAAAGCCCTCCTCAAGCACTTCTTCCCGGAGAAGAGATCCTCCCCCCCCCCCAGAATCCTGGGAGAATTTAGGGACGTGCCGGTGCTATCGGCGGATGAGATAACAGCGGCCCTTCGGAAGTCCTCTTCGTCCTCCGCCCCCGGCCCTGACCAGATTCCTTACTCGGTCTGGAAAAAGGTCCATCTGATAAACCCATGCATCCTCACCTCCCTTCTGAGCCCCCTGATTTGGTATGGGCACCACCCTCCTTCCCTCAAAAGGGCCAACGGCATTGTGCTGGATAAACCCGGCAAACCCTCCTACGATACCCCTGCATCCTTTCGCATCATCGTCCTCCTAGAGACAATTTCAAGGATTCTGGAGAGGGTGATGGCGAACAGACTATCTGCCCTGGCTCGGTTCCTGGGCCTCCTCTCCCCCAACCAGACTGGCTCGGTACCTGGTCTGAGCACTTTCGACGCGGCGGCCACCTTGTCCCACGAGGTCCACCTGTTTATGCGCCCTAAGCTCAAGGTCTCGACCCTCTTCCTGGACATCAAGGGAGGCTTCGACAACGTCTCAGCCCCGACGCTCTGCGACAGACTCTCCACTAAGGCGGTCAATCCCTACATGGTCTCGTGGATAAGGTCTTTCCTCCACGGCCGCTCCTGCCGCCTGATTTTTCAGGGCGCGCCTCAGGTATTCTCCCAGGTCTCGGTCGGTACCCCCCAGGGGTCCCCGATCTCCCCCCTGCTATTTGTGATCTACGTTTCCACCCTACATTTCCCGGTCCCAAGGGGGCGAATCCTCTCCTACGTCGACGACTTCGCGGTCACGGTAGCCTCTGCCTCTTACAGAAGAAACATCCAGAGACTGCAAGGTATCACCAAAGTCCTGCAGAGGAAGGCCGGCAGGCTTGGTGTATCCTTCTCAATCCCAAAGACGGAGCTGATGCACGGGAAGACCCCCTCGCAGAAGGTCCCCCCACCCACAATCTCGGTCCTGTTAGATGACCTTGTCTTCCGCCCCTCTAAATTGGTACGCTGGCTAGGGTACTGGTTTGAACCATCCTCGACCTCAGGCACAAGAGGCACAACAGCCCACTTCATCAGGAGACTCGGCCTGGCTCAGGGCGCCTTTGTAACGATCAAAAGACTATCAAGGCCCGGTAAGGGCCTTCCACCTTTCCTCTGCCACCGTCTGGCAACTTCCTTGATCTCCCCTATCCTCCTCTACGGCGCGGATCTCTTCTCCCCGAGCCTCACCCTTCTCGACCGCATGTCCGTCTTCTGGAGGTCCGTCCAGAGATGGGTCACGAACTGCTTCTCCTTAACCCCGGTTGGCGCACTTGCTTGCGAGTCGGCCCTGCCCCCCATGCCCCTCCTGATCCGCCACCGCCAGAGGCTCGCAGCTATAAGACTAGTCTGCCTCCCGCCGGAAGCGAATCCAGCGACTGCAAGGCTCCACCCCATGTTCCCGTCGTCGTCCCCCTTCAGGGCTCCCGACGATCACCGCCACCACACGCGAGCCCTCACATCGGTCTACGCCACCCTCTCATGGAGGACGGCAGTCCCCTCCCAGCCCATAAGAAAACACCTTACGATCGACACGATCGCCCATTGTACGCTTATGTTCATCCCCGCCTCCGGACCGTTACCGGTGGCCTCTCCCGACCTCCTCCCGCCGGCCTGTCTTCCCATCGGGGAAGGCACCCCCTCCTACACGTCGATCAAGTTGAGAATTAGATCGCAGTTGTTCAAAGATTGGAATGACGAGTTCCCCCCTCGACCAACCTACCCATACCCCGTGCCTCTGGCGCCCCACCCTTTCATGGGGCTCGCCAGGTTCATAGCGGGAAGGATCCACCAAATGCGCTCAGGCAAAAGCTATCTCGCAGCCCACCCATCGTGGTTCACGGAAGACCCCTCCCCCCTCTGCCCCCTTTGCAAGGAGGACGAGGGGGACTTCAACCACGCCATCCTGACCTGCGAGTCCCGCAGGGTACCTCGTGAGCGCCATCTCCTGGGGCTCACTTCGTTAGATAGGGACAGCCCACTCTGGTCCACTCCCCCCGCTCTCAGCTCTCTCGCCAGGTACATAAACGGCACGGCGCCTGGTTTTCCCCACGGTATGCCCCCTGCAGAATGGGACACCGAACGCCCTCCGGACGCAGACGCGCCCGAGCTACCGATTCACGGCTTTGCCCCCTGAGGGGACTTGCCTTTTTCCGCTTGACTTTTCTAGGGTACTAGGAGGTAATTGTTCATTATGATCTAGTCATTTTATTGTTTTATTTTCTTAGGAATTTGGTGTCGGCTATCGGACACATCGAGGAGGGTTTTATAGTTTGGTGCGGATATTTCTTTTGTGTTTGCGAGTTTTTGAGATTAAGGTTTTTCTTTATGCCATAGCTAGCGCTGCATGTAAGTTCTTGTACCGTAAACAAAGAATATATGAAGATAAAAAAAGAAAAAGAAAAAAAAAAAGGTCCAAGTAGATAGGCATCCTCCATCTCCTCTACACACCCGGCGCTTGAAATCAACCCTCAACGCTAGGTATTCACGAACCATCCACCCCCCCCTCTCCTCCCGCGATGGCTTCGGCCTAGGAGTGACGGCCATCTCCCTCCTCTCCTCACTGCCCTCTTCTGCCCTTTTACGCGTCGCGGCTTTCCTCCCTTTCGGTTCCGGTACTGCCTTCCTGCTGCCTGTGCTCGCCCCTTTCCTCGCTTAGCCAGGCCCCTCCTCACGGTCGGCGACCGGTCGCTTCCCATGCTTCAGACGGCTGGGAACAAGGTTTTTGCAGTACGCGAGGAATACTCTTTAGGCCTGATGCTCGACGTCGCTCCTCTCCTTCCTTGGGAACCTCTCTTCTTCGTTTTGGTTTGGCATTGGCTGTGGTGGACGCCTGTCTTCCTGTGTGCATGAGCACCGTGGGGGAACGCCTCGGCTAATAACTTCGGGGCCTGTCTCGCTGGGAGATTTCGCCATACCCTGCTAGTCTTACGGTTCAAGTTGGGAATACTCGCGTTGGAGACGGCCTAGCAAGACACGAACACGATTACTGATAGTTGACGCGGTCGCATTCGGTTTCTGGCCCGTTCTGGCGGTTGGATCGGCTTGTACCCTACTGCTACAACCTCACTTGGCTAGCACCCTACTGCTCCACCCTCTCCCGCTGCAGCCCACAGGCGGCCCCCTTTCTCAGTTACGTTGGGTTCAGGGATAAATACAGCGGTTTTCTGCTGCCAGCGCGTATCTCTGGCTTGGTTGTTGTGGGACTCACCCTGGTGCGAGTTTTCTTTTGTTCTTTTCTGAGATGTCCCGGGCGGTTACCTACTTATGTTTTCCTGCTTTCTTCTTAGTTAGATTTCTCCTATTCTCCGAGTTCGCTTGCGAGGTAGGGACGGGTTTTTCTTAGGGGCGAGATGTGCGGTTAGGCCCATACGAGAGGGTCTCGGAGATACGGTCGGGCCAGGCGGGAGGAGGAATGGGGATTGTTTATGCCATAGCTAGCGCTGCATGCAAGTTCTTGTACCCTAAATAGCAACAAATACAGGATGATAAAAGAAAAGGAAATAAAAAAAAAAAGAAAGTCCGAGTAGATAGGCCATCCTCGGTCTCCTCTACACAGCCGGCGCTTGAAATCAACCCTCAACGCTAGGTATTCACGAACCATCCACCGCCCCTCTCCTCCCACGATGGCTTCGGCCTAGGAGTGATGGCCATCTCCCTCCTCTCCTCCCTGCCCTCTTCTGCCCTTCTACGCGTCGCGGCATTCCTCCCTCTGGGTTCCGGTACTGCCTTTCTGCTGCCCGTTCTCGCCCCTTTCCTCCCTTGGCGAGGCCCCTCCTCACTCTCAGCGACCGGTCGCTTCCCATGCTTCAGACGGCTGGGATCACGGTTTCTGCAGTATGCGGGGACTACTCTTTAGGCCTGATGGTCGATCTCGCTCCTCTCATCCCTTGGGGACCTCTCTTCTTCGTTCCCGTTTGGCATTGGCTGAGGTGGACGCCTGGCTTCCTGTGTGCACGAGCACCGTGGAGGAACGCCGCGGCTAGTAACTTCGCGGCCTCTCTCGCTTGGAGATTTGGCCATACCCTCCTAGTCTTGCGGTTCAAGTTGAGTCTACTCTTGTTGGAGACCGCCTAGCAAGACACGAACACGATTACCGATAGTCGACACGGTCGCGTTCGGTTTCTGGCCTTTTCTGGCGGTTGGATCGGCTTGCACCCTACTGCTACATCCTCCCTCGGCTAGCACCCTACTGCTCCATCCTTTCCCGCCATCGCCCACAGACGGCTCCCTTTCTCGGTTACGTCGCGTTCCGGGATAACTTCTACGGTTTTCTGCTGCCAGCGCGTATCTCTGGCTTGGTTGTTGTGGGACTCACCCTGGTGCGAGTTTTCCTTTGTTCTTTTCTGAGATGTCCCGGGCGGGTACCTTCTTATGTTTTCCTGCTTTCTTCTTAGTTAGGATTCTCCTATTCTCTGAGTTCGCTTGCGAGGTAGGCACGGGTTTTTCTTTAGGGTGAGATGTGCGGTTAGGCCCATACCAGAGGCTCTTGGAGATACGGTCGGGCTGGGCGGAAGGAGGAATGGGGATTGTTTATGTCATAGCTAGCGCTGCATGCAAGTTCTTGTACCCTAAATAACAACGAATACATGATAAAAAAAAAGGAGAAAAAAGAAAAAAAGAAAAAAAGAGAAAAGAATTCCGAGTAGATAGGCCATCCTCCGTCTCCTCTACACACCCGGGGATTGAAATCAACCCTCAACGCTAGGTACTCTCGAACCATCCACCCAACCTCTCCTCCCACGATGGCTACGGCCTAGGAGTGACGGCCCTCTCCCTCCTCCCCTCACCGTCCTCTTCTGCCCTTTTACGCGTCGAGGCTTCCCTCTCTCTGGGTTCCGGTACTGCCTTTCTGCTGCCCGTTCTCGCCTCTTTCCTCGCGTAGCGAGGCCCCTCCTCACAGTCGGCGACGGTTCGCTTCCCATGCTTCAGACGGCTGGGAACACGGTTTCTGCGGTACGCGAGGACTACTCTTTAGGCCTGATGGTTTGACCTCTCTTCTCTCCTTCCTTGGGAACCTCTCTTCTTCGTTTCTGCTTGGCGTTGGCTGTGGTGGACGCCTGTCTCCCTGTGTGCACGAGCACCGTGGGGGAACGCCTCGGCTAGTAACTTGGGGGCCTGTCTCGCTTGGAGATTTGGCCATACCCTCCTAGTCTTACGGTTAAGATTGGGGCTTTCTTGTTGGAGACCGCCTAGCAAGACACGAACACGATTACCGATAGTCGACACGGTCGCGTTCGGTTTCTGGCCCGTTCTGGCGGTTGGATTGGCTTGCACCCTACTGCTACTCCCTCCCTCGGCTAGCACCCTACTGCTCCACCCTCTCTCGTCGCAGCCCAAAGGCGGCTCCCTTTCTCGCTTGCGCCGCGTTCCGGGATCACTTCTACGGTTTTCTGCTGCCAGGGTGTATCTCTGGCTTGGTTGTTGTGGGACTCACCCTGCTGCGAGTTTTCTTTTGTTCTTTTCTGAGATGTCCCGCGCTGTTACCTTCTTATGTTTTCCTGCTTTCTTCGTAGTTAGGCTTCTCCTATTCTCTGAGTTCGCTTGCGAGGTAAGGACGTATTTTTCTTTGGGGCGAGATGTGCGGTTAAGCCCATACCAGAGGGTCTTGGAGATACGGTCGGGCCAGTCGGGAGCAGGAATGGGGATTGTTTATACCATAGCTAGCGCTGCATGCAAGTTCGTGTACCCTAAACAACAACGAATACATGAAGATAAAAAAAAAAGGTAAAAAACGAAAAAAGAAAAAAGAAAAAAAAGAAGTCAGAGTAGATAGGCCATCCTCCGTCTCCTCTACACATCCGGCGTTTGAAATCAACCCTCAACGCTAGGTATTCACTAACCATCCACCCCCCCTCTCCTCGCACGATGGCTACGGCCTAGGAGTGACGGCCATCCCCCTCCTTTCCTCACTGCCCTCTTCTGCCCTTTTACGCGTCGTGCCTTTTCTCCCTCTGGGTTCCGGTACTGCCTTTCTGCTGCCCGTTCTCGCCCCTTTTCCTCGCTTAGCGAGGCCCCTCCACAAGGTCGGCGACCGCTCACTTCCCATGCTTCAGACGGCTGGGAACACGGTTTGCGGTACGCGAGGACTCTTCAACAGGCCCACGGGTCGATCTCGCCTTTTCCCACGGTTGGCTTAAGCGGTGGTATCCCATCCACTAAGTGCGGCTATCTCTCTGAGAACAAGGAACTACATGAGAGACGCGGTAAAACGCTTGCCTTCTGATGCTGGGAACTGCCTAGTCAGACACGAACACGATTACGGAGAGTTGACACGGTCGCGTTCGGTTTCCTTCCTGTTCCATTGGTTGGATTGGCTTGCTCCCTACTGCTACACCCTCCCTCGGCTAGCACCCTACTGCTCCACCCTCTCCCGCCGCAGCCCACAGGCGGCCCCCTTTCTCGGTTACGTCGCGTTCCGGGATGACTTCTGCGGTTTTCTGCTGCCACCGCGTATCTCTGGCTTGGTTGTTATGAGTTTTATTCTGGCGCGGTTTTTCCTTTGTTTTTCCGGAGATGTTCCGGGCGGCTACCTTCCTATGTTTTCCTGCTTTCTTCTTAGTTAGGCTTCT
>JACCEG010000565.1:43451-54885 GCA_014065205.1 Tuber brumale
AAGAAAAAGAAAAAAGTCCGCGTAGATAGGCCATCCTCCGTCTCCTCTACAGACCCGGCGTTTGAAATCAACCCTCAACGCTAGGTACTCACGAACCATCCACCACCCCTCTCCTCCCACGATGGCTGCGGCCTAGGAGTGATGGCCATCTCCCTCCTCTCCTCACTGTCCTCTTCTGCCCATTTACGTGTCAAGCCTTTCCTCCCTTTGGGTTCCGGTACTGCCTTTCTCCTGCCCGTTCTCACCCCTTTTTCTCGCTTGGCGAGGCCCCTCCTCACGGTCGGCGACCGCTCGCTTCCCATGCTTCATACGGCTGGGAACACGGTTTCTGCAGTCCACGAGGGCTACTCCTTAGGCCTTTTGGTCGACCTCGCTCCTCCCCTTCCTGCGTGACCTCTCTTCTTCGTTTCCGTTTGGCGTTGGCTGTGGTGGATGCCTGTCTCCCTGTGTACTCGAGCACGGTGGGGGAACGCCTTGGCTAGTAACTTCGTGGTCTGTCTCGCTTGGAGATTTGGCCATACCCTCCTAGTCTTACGGTTCAAGTTGGGACTTCTCTTGTTGGGGACCGCCTAGCAAGACACGCACACGATTACCGATAGTCGATACGGTCGTGTTCGGTTTCTGGCCCGTTCTGGCGGTTGGATCGGCTTGCACCCTACTGCTACACCCTCCCTTGGCTAGCACCCTACTGCTCCATCCTCTCCCGCCGTCGCCCACAGGCGGCTCCCTTTCTTGGTTACCTCGCGTTCCGGGATAACTTCTACGGTTTTCTGCTGCCAGCTCGTATCTCTGGCTTGGTTGTTTGTGGAGCTCATTCTGGTGTGGTTTTTCTTTTGTTTGGTTTTGAGATGTTCCGGGCGGTTACCTTCCTATGTTTTCCTGCTTTCTTCTTAGTTAGGCTTCCCCTATTCTCTGAGTTCGCTTGCGAGGTAGGGACGGGTTTTTCTTTAGGGTGAGATGTGCGCTTACGCCCATACCAGAGGGTCTTGGGGATACGGTCGTGCCGGGCGGAAGGAGGAATGGGGATTGTTTATGCCATAGCTAGCGCTGCATGCAAGTTCTTGTACCCTAAATAATAACGAATACATGATGATAAAAAAAAGAAAGAAAAAAAGAAAAAAAGTCCGCATAGATAGGCTCTTCATGCTTCGTTCTAAGTTATTTCCTTACTTATTACTTTATGCTTTTACGAATATAAAACCTTTACGCTCTTTACGAATACCTACCTACCAGATGAGGACTCTGATATGGAGTCGAGTTGAAGAAAGAGTACGATATGTGAAAAGGACTAGAGACACGAGAGTCTCTACCACCTTATCGTAGGCATCGGCCTAAGAACTATTGTCCCGAGAGAACAAGAGAAGTATCGTCTACCCGTTGCTAAGAACTGATACCGGTTAGGGATCGTAACAAGATGTCTTAAAGAGGGTTTTGAGGGAGAGCATATGCCTCTCTAGCCAGTTGTCTAGGTCTAGATCGGTGGGGTTCGAGAAGGGAGGCGGAAAGGTCAGTGTTTGGAGTTTTTCTTTCAGAACTACACAGTCTGTTTTATCCCAGGAGGGTGTAGGAGGAGGTTTTCGGAAGAGAGGTGCTGTGAACTTAATGGATATTGTGAGGTCGTCCGATCTAGTTTCTGGCAGGTTGGTAGACCATCACTGCAGAAAATGAGTAAGGGGGGCATTGGTGAAGACCAGGTCAATGACTGCAGGCCTAGTGTTGTTGTCAAAGGAGTACCTGATATAGGCTCCAGGGGTGTTGGAAAGTTCAAAGTCGCAGTCACTTGCTAGTTCTAAGTAGGGATTAGATGTTGAGAACTCGTTAGATGAGATAGTCCTCTGCAGATCAACTTGAGAATAGTGAATGTTGAAGTCTCCCGCCACAAGTGTAGCAAAGGTATTGCATGGGAAGCAAGTAATCAGGTCTACTGTTCTGTTACCAGTGAAGGTTCTGACTGTAGAGTATATGTTGTAGGCTCTGAATCTTGAGTGGTTGGAGTCAGACAGCTCCAGGGGGGAATAAATGTCAATTGCCACAAAATCAGGCTGATTAAAAAAACAAGGCAGTACTGAAAAAACATACAAAAGATCCAAGCAAACATATGGAGCCACCTTGGGAGGGGTTTCTTGCTTGAATGGGGAGGCAAATAATTTAAAAAAAGCAAAAGTAGCAAGTCTGTTGTGGTAAACCAGAGGATCCTGCAACAGTATTAGCTGTGGGGGGGCTTTCAAAGATTGAAAGCGATTAAATAATGAAAGAAACACATCCCAACTTCCCAGACAGTTATATTGAACAAAGAAAAGTTGCTTAAGAGAGGATGGGGGAGGTGGCCCTATGGGCGAGGTGTAGGAAGAATCTTCCACCTCTATGCACCCGTAATGGAGTCTTCAGAAGAAAACGCGTCAGCCCACAAGGGGGGGGGGCCACCTCATTTAGGTATAGGGGTCTTGAACAGGCTCATTGGGAGGGTGCGGGTAGTTCATTAACATGGGGTCTCTTCCATGCTGGTGTCTGCCTGTTTTCCCTTGTTCTTAGGGGTAGCTAGTTTAGAGTTATCTTCATCTGTTTCCATACCTTCCTCTTCGCGGTCAGGGGGGAGGTCATCTTTGACTGGAGGTTTGGAGCTGGAGGGGCAGTCATTGTTGGTCGCGGACTGATCCCCGCAGCAATTGGGGTACTTGAGGGGAGAGACTAGGCAGCAGGCAGCAACTGCCTTGAGGTGTCCATCCTTAGAACACGTTAGGTTGGTACATCTATAAGCAGAGCATGGGTGGGATCCGGAGCAGAGTGGGCAGACTGAGGCTCCCTCTTTACACAGTGGAGAAGAGTGCTGAACTTCCAGCACTTCCTGCACTGCATGTAGCAGCTCTTGGAGTGGCAGATGTCCACCTCGCAGGGATTGGAGTAGAGGTAGATGGTTCTTCCTATCTTCACAACATCAGCAGGACGAACCGATACAAGAATAGAAGTAGAGTTCTTGGTTGCCCTTATTTCAGGGTCTGGTGTGAGGTATCGGGTAGTGAAGACCATCACTCCCGTCGCATTTAGGATTGAATTTCCAAGCTCTGAGTGGAGTTCTTCTGGGTCCTATAGGAGGAAGAGAATTGGGAGGCCATGGATGGCCAGTTGGACTTTGTTGGACGCTGGTCTGAATGGCCTGAATGGGTTGTTCCCAACTGGAAATATCTTGTTGAACCTCGTAGCAAGGACTTCGTAGTAGGAGGAGTAGGTGGTTGCAGGGGTCGGCAGAGAACGGGCTGTGAGCGTGAGGACACTCCTGGCATTGACAGAGGCGCTGAAGCATAGTGGGTAAGGGCAGTTCGCCTCTGGTAGGACTTGGGCTGCTATGTCTGAGGCTGTAGCAGCAATCCAAAGGGCATCTTGGTGGGGAAGCAGAGTCTCTCCGCCCGAAAAAACCCTTCTGTTAGCTGCTGGAAGTGGAGGCAGTCCTCGCACAGAGGGGCCTGCTTTCTTTGACACCACGCCTTGGATAGCCGAAGCCTGGTCTTCACTCTTTGACCTCTTAGACTTCCTTCTGCCAATTTGCACTGGCGGGACAGCAGCCTGGGCATTGGTGGATGGTCTGGATTTGGCTTGGCTAAAAGCCTTGTTGAGTGCCAGCACTAGGTGGCCAAGGGTGAAGGTGTATGTACTGTATTTCTCTTCTTGAAAGGCCTGGGCTTCCCAGAAGTGAGGACTTTTGACGGCATAGGCATTTGGGTCACAAAAGCATTTCTCGGTCACGGTATCGTAACAGGGGATGTCGGGGTCGAAGTAAGTAGTAGAACTAGTTGCAGGGATAGTTTGGGCTGTGTGGCCTTTCCCTAGTAGCTTGATTTGTTTGCCAGTTTGTGGCAGGCTGGGCTGTGCGGCTGGTTTTGCCGAAAGGGAGGCTGCCCAACAGGCTGAGAGGTCAGCCACTGTGGCTTGAATTGAAGTTAGGGCAGGGCCCATGTTGCCTTGGGTTTGGTTCGGGGGGGTGACAAGCCTGCTCTCAATGGAAACAATCCTGGAGTGGAGGGCTGCTATACCCTCAAGTGCAGCCATGAGAAGGGGAAGGAACAATGCCTTACTCGCAGATAGACTCCTGAGTTCAGCGTCCCAGAACCCGGGGAAGACATCCCTGTTTGTAGCAAGGTTGGAGGTGGTATAGTTCTACATTTCCCTCAGTGGGTGTAGATTAGGATCAAGAGGCCCAACAGAGGAGGACCAGGATGAATTCTGGGGGGAGATAGGTCAATAGGGGCAGCTGGTGCAAGTGCAGGGGCCGTTGAGACCTGAGCAGTTCTTCCTGCATAGGGATCAGAGTGGTCAGAGGCACGGGATTCTGGGCGGGAGGCCCTTCCAGTGTTGTGAGTCATTGCAAGGCTGTGACTCAAGTGAGTAGTGGGGTCGCTTATAGACTGAATCCTAAGCGAGAGGCAAAACTTGGTATGTCAAGCTGGTTGCCACCCAAAAACCTGGAGTTTAGAGATAACTGAAAGTGGTAATTTTTCAAGTGAGAGGTGAATAGAAGGTGCAGAGCGTGTCATATACTTTAGTTCTTTTTTTTTATTTTATATTTTTATATCATTTTTATTTAGTATTAAGGAACAAGGTCACGTAAGCGCAAGCTATGTAGATGTAAACCTCCACCCCTGCCCCGACTCAGAAAGGCTGAAGAAAAACCATTATACCAAAAGGCTAGTCGGTGTAAAAAACTCCCCCAAACCACAACTGCTACAGTATACACAAACCTAAAACCTCCACAGACGCGCGACATGAGAGAAATCCCAAAACTCCAACAGTAAACCAACCAAAACAACAGAAAGAAACCCCAAACCAATGAAAACCTATAAGCTGAACTCTTAGGAACACCATGGGCCTAAGCTAGTCAGATATACTGAGGTCGCTATCATAGAACCGGCCCTGAGTACTGAAATGGGTAATAGTACCCTACGTCTGATAGACTTGGCAACAGGGGCAAGGGAAACAAAAGCAAGAGAAACCAGACCAAAGTAGGAGGAAGGTGTGTGGTAGGGCCCAAGAACCTCCAGAGGTCCACCGGAAAACCAGACCAGGTGGAGAGGCCAGTAGCCGAAGTGCTAACTAGGAAGAGGTGGTAGTAAGGTACTAGCTGGGGGGGGTGGTACTAGTCCAACACTAGCAGGAAGTGTAGTGGGCAGTAAGGTGCCAGTTAAGGTGGGGGGATAGCAGTAGGGTACCAGCCTGTGGTATCAGTAGGGTACCAGCCGATCACAGCGAGGAAGCGTAGAAGAGGGGTAGGCTCAAGTGTCAAATCACCTATCAGAATCGTGTTCGTGTCTTGCTAGGGGGCCTCCAGCAAGGTCCAGCCAGAGCCAGAAGTTTTACCACGTCTCTCATGTAGTCCCTTGTTCTACGAGAGATAGTGTCACCATAGTGGATAGGATACCACTAGCTGGCGATGAGTGAGGAAGGAGAATGGCGAAATTGACCGTCACCTGTTGAGGAGACCCGACACAACTCCCCAGCTTCTTTAGGGGAGGGATACAAGAATCCATCGCAATCGCGTACCGCAAACCATAATCCCAGCCGTCTGTGGTGATGAAAAGAGGGAAACCCGACCGAGCTAATGCCAAGCGAGGCCTAGCAAAAGCGGGGTAAGTGAGGTACCCAGCATCGTGAGATGCTGGAAGAAGAGGATGGAGTGTCCCTACAGGATAAACCTCAAAGGGAGAGGGCAGTAGAGATGGACCCAAAGTCCAGAGGGATGGATAGTGATAGCCTACACCCCCCCATGGGGAGGTTGCACACTGAAAAGTGGTGATAGTTTGGTGTGGTGTTGAGTTTATCCCAATTAGGAAATAAATTTCAATCACCAGAGGTGTAGCAGAGACGGAGGTTGTCATATACTTTAGTTTTTTTTTTCTTTTTTTTTTTTAAATCATATATTACTTGTTAGGTACAAGAACATGCATGCAGCATAAGCTATGGCAAAAAGAAAACCTTAATTCCAAACAAACAAACAAAAGAAACCATTGGCGCAAATCTCCTAAAACGACAAATCCGTTGCAAGCACCTCAAACAGTGACCACTCAAACTAGTAAAAAAAACTCAACAAACTTTCAACATAAAAAGCATAAAAATTCATCAATCAACAGTATGGAACTCAAAGCAGGGCAGCAGGGAGAGGTATGTCCTCCCGAGGGGGTGAGAGTGGCCTAATCGGTGGCATGGGTGGCGGGAATCCGGTACCAGTAGTGCGGATATAGTTGGTGTGGCCCATGATGGCAGGAAGTGAGGACCAAATTGGTGAGCCTTGGCTGATGTCGGAAATCCCATGGAGGTAGAGCGTCTTCTTATCAGTATTAGCTGAGCATTGAAGTATTGCGTGGGTGAACGTCGCATTGTCCTCCACGCAGAAGGGGCATAGGGTGGAGGACTGGGGGTCGTCCCAAGAGTGGTGCGCGGCCAGGTAGCTCTTCCCGGCCCTGCCTTGGTGTATGCGTCCCGCAGTAAAGCGGTCAAGTCCCATGACGGGGGGTGGCTTCAGTGTGGCCTTGCACGGGTAGTAGTGAGGGGGTGGGGCCTGCTGCCTCCAGTCTTCTAGGAGTCTGTTCCGCAGTGAGGCCTTGAGAGCTTTGTAGTACGATGGGGTGGGAGGTAATGGGGCCAGCCCTGGCTCCAGGGCCAGGTAGGTGGGTGGGAACGTTGTGGTTAGTCTCATGGCCTGCAGCAGGAGGTGCGCCAGCGACTCAATGGGTAAGTGCCTCCTCGTGGGCTGTTCAGCGTGGTATTGGCGCCAGCCCAGGGGGATGTAGTTCTGGGTTCTCCGCTCGAGCAGCTTCCTGTGCACGGATCTGTCTAGGTGGGAGGTGTAAGAGGGGAAGTATCGGGGGAGCCTGGCTGACACTCAGATGTAGGCAGGGGAGGAGCAGGCTTAATGGAGCGCCGACATCCTTCTGCGGTGGGTGATCAACAGATCCAGGGGAGGGAGGCAGGCCTCAATGGCCAGAATGGTTGTGGGGGTTGAGCTGAAGCAGTTTGTGACCTACCTTATGACTGTGTTCCACAGGACCGACATCTTGTCCGTCGTAGCGAGTGTCAGCACCAGGAGGTCAGCTCCATATGTGAGGATAGGAAGGATGAGGCCTATAGCAAGCCTTCGGCACATGTGAGGGGGCATTCCAATCCCAGGAGGCGCAAGCCATCTGATAGCAGAAAAAGCCCCCGAGGCCATTGTGAGTCATTTGGTAAAGTGGGTGGTGGTTTCCAAGGTGAGGGTGAACCAATACCCCAGCCATTTTAGAGAAGAAGAGGGTGGAAAAATGGAGCCATTTAGAGCTATCGGTTGGTTAGAGACTAGAGATCTATCCTTAGGCATCCTCCAGTGTAACAGTTCCGTCTTGGGGATTGAAAAGGAGACTCGAATCTGTGCTGCCCTGCTCTGAAGCAAAGAAAAACAATATTGAAGATACCTAATATTCCCCCTATAAGAAGCAGTAGAAACCGTAATTGAACAATTATCAACATAGGAAAGAATCACCCCTCGGGGTATGAAAACATGCAATTCAGAAACATAAATCACAAATAACAAGAGAGAAATAGGTGATCCTTGAGGAGTCCCTACCTGAACGGGAGAGAAAATCCCAGGGGCCCCCTGAAACAACAGACGACAGGAATGATCTGTAAGAAAGGAACGGACCCAGGCTACCAGGAATTTGGGAGTACCTTTGGCCCTGAGTTTAGCTGTAAGGAGGCTAGAGGAAACATTATCGAACCCTCCCTTTATGTCTAAAAACACGGAGGAGGCCTTGCAGGAGGGGTTTTGACTTACCCTCACCTGTAGGGTGAGGCCAGCCGTGGTATCAAAGGTTGAAAGGCCGGCAAGTGAGCCGCATTGATTAGGATTCAGGAGCCCCACTTGACGGGCAATGAGGGAGAGGCGGGTTGCTACTATCCTTTCTAGTATCTTTGAGAAGGTCTCAAGTAGAACAATAATTCAGAACGAGGCAGGGGTGGAGTAGTCTGATGCCCCCTGGTTTGGGTAAGACCACCCCATTAGCCATTTTGAGGCACTTCGGGTGGTGCCCATATGCCAAAAGGGGGGTAAGAAGAGATGTTAGTATTGTTGGGTTAATGGTGTAGACTTTCTTCCAGACCCCGTACGGGATTTGGTCTGGGCCCGGGGCTGATGTATTGGAGGATCTGCCAAGGGTAGATGAGATCTCTACAGGGGCTACTGGTGGATGTTCAGGGTCAAATCCTGGGTAGGCCACCGATTGCGTCGGCGGTTTTGGTGGGAAGAAGTAGTCTAGCAGAGCTTCGTTGATTTTTTCTGGAGAGTTTGCACCTGGCAGGTCAGGAAATCTGTCTTCCTCTCTTCCCATGGCTGCCTTCCTGGCTTTCCAGACAGACTGTGGCGTCACCCTGGCCAGGAACACTTTCCAGTATTTGGCTTTGGCCTTCTTAATTGCCTTGAAGTACCGGTTGTGGTGGGATCTTAGTTCTTCTAAGGATTGTGCTTTGGGGCCTTTCCTATGTTCCTTCGAGGCTCGGTGGTGTGCTTGTCTCAAATGGGTGATTGTCATATCCCACCAGGGCTTCGAGTGAACGGAGACTCTTTTGGTTGGGGTGCAGGCTTTGATCAGTGTGGTAAGTGTCAGCATGTGTCTCTCTAGCCAGTTGTCTAGATCGAGGTCAGTTGGGTTGAGGCGCAGTGGAGGAATCGACAGTCCTTTCAATTTTTCTGAGGCAATTGTCGAGTCTGTCTTGTCCCAGTATGGGGTTGGAGGTAGCGGCCTGATTAGAGGTGCCGTGAACATGATAGAGATTGGGAGGCGATCAGAGCCTGTTGCCAGTTGGCGGGTTGACCAAGATTGTAGAAAGCAAATGAGGGGTTAGTTGACGAAGGCCAGGTCAATAACCCCTAGCCAGGTGTTGTGGTCAAATGGGAACCTGGTATAGACTCCAGGGGTGTTGCAGAGTTCGAAGCCGTTATCATATACTTGCTCAAAGTTGGGGCTACACGTTGAAAACTCGTTCAAAGAAATGTTTCTTAGGGGATCAGATTGTGGATCATGGATGTTGAAGTCCCCCGCCACAGGTGTGGGAAAGGGATGCAGGGGAAAGGATGTAGCTGGGTCGACTGTTCTGTTTCCAGAGGAAGTGCCAACCGTCGAGTACAAGTTGTATGCCCTAAATTGTGAGTAATTGGAGTCAAAGAGTCCTAGGGGAGAATAAACATCAAGGGCCATCAAGTCAGGCCTCTTGAAAAAAATAGGAAGTACAGCAAACACATTCAAAAAATCCACGTAAACGTAGGCAGCCACCTTGGGGGGTGTCCCTTGTTTAAATGGCGGAGCAAATGATTTAAAAGATGCAAAAGTGGGGAGCCTGTTGCAGTACAAAGGCGGATCCTGCAGCAGTATTATGTGTGGGGGAGCTCTCAATGATCGAAAGCTATTGAATAAACAAAGAAACACATCCCAGCTTCCCAGGCAGTTATGTTGAACAAAGAAAAGTGGCTTAAGAGAGGATGGAGGAGGTGGCCCTATGGGCGAGGTGCAGGTTGAGCCCTCCACCTTTATGCACCTGTAATGGAGTCTTCAGAAGAGAACGCATCAGCCCATGGGGGGAGGGCGCACTCGCTTGGCACTCGCTTAGGTATCGGGGCCTTGAACAGGCTCATTGGTAGAGTGCGGGAGGTTGACTGGTGTGGGGTCTCCTCAACGCTGGTGTCAGTCTGTTGGCCCTTCCCTTTGGTATTGGAGGGTCTTAAGTTGTCCTCGCTGGTATCCATCCCTTCTTCCTCGTGGGCTGGTGGCAGGTCGTCCCTGGCTGCTGGCTTGGGTCGGGAGGGGCAGTCGTTTTTGGTTGCGGAGTGATCCCCTGAACAGTTGCAGCATTTCAAGGGTGAAGTGAGGCAGCAGGCAGCCACAGCTTTCAGGTGTCCCTCCTTGGGGCATGTAGGGTTGGTGCACCGATGGGCTGAGCGGAGGTGGGAACTAGAGCAGAGCGGGCAGACTGAGCTGCTCTCTTTACATATATGAGAGGGGTGTCCAAATTTCCTGCACTTACGGCACTGCATGTAGCAGCTTTTGGAGTGGCAGACATCCACTTTGCGGGGCTAGGAGTAGAGGTAGATGGTCCTTCCTCTCTTCACAATGTCAGCAGGAGGAACCGATACAACAATAGAAGTAGAGTTCTTCGTGGCTCTTATTTCAGGGTTCGGCTGGAGGTATCTCGCGGAGAAGATCATCACCCCCGTCGCATTTGGGATAGATTTTCCCAACTCATAGCGAAGCTCTCCTTGGTCTAGCGGGAGGAAAGGAATCGGTAGGCCATAGATAGCTAGTTGGACTTCATTGGACGCTGGCCTAAATGGCCTGAATGGGTTCTCTCCAACTGGGAAGGCCTTGTTGAACCTTGCGGTGAGGGTGTCATACTAGGGGGAGTAGGCGGTAGTTGGAGTCTGTAGAGAGCGGGTTGTAAGAGTTAGGGCACCTCAGGCGTTGACTGAGGCGCTAAAGCATAGGGGGTAGGGGCAGTTCGCTTCCTTTAGTACTTGGGCTGCTATGTCTGGGGCAGTTGCAGCAATCCTAAGTGCATCATGGTGAGGAAGGGGAGTCTCGCGGGGTGAGAAGAACCTTCTGTCTGCCGCTGAAAGCAGAGGTGGCCCTCTAACTGAGGGGCCCGCATCCATCGATGCTGCGACTTGGGCTGCAGAGGCAGAGGCCTTGTCTGCACTCTTTGATTTTTTGGACTTTCTTTCATCAAATTACACTTGCGGGGTGGCAGCCTGGGCATAGGTTGACAGTTTGGATTTGGCTTTACTAAGAGCCTTATTAAGTGATGGCTCTAGGTGGCCAGGGGTGAATGAGTAGGGGCTGTACTTCCCCTCGCGAAAGGCCTGGGCTTGCCAGGATCACGGGTGCTTGACTGCGATGGCGTTGGGATCACCATACCACTTCTCTGTGGCTGTGTTGTAGCGGGGGATATCGCAGTCGAAGTCAGTCATCGGGCTGGCTGTTGGAATGGCAGGGGCAGGGGGGTTTCTCTGGGCCTGTTTAGGCTGTTTTCCTGGTTGGGGTTGATGGGCCATGGCAGTAGGCTTTGCCGAGAGGGAAGCTACGACTCTGGATGAGAGATCAGCCCCTGTGGCTTGAATAGAGGCTAGGGAGGGGCCCATGGTGGGTTGGGCTTGTTGTGAGAGGGTTGTAATTTTGCTCTCTATGGAACCGATCCTGGCGTGGAGGGCTGCTATTCCTGCGCGTGCAGTCATGATTAGGGGAATGATTGAGGCTTCTCCCGCTGTCAGGCTTCTGAGATCAGCGTCCCATAGCCTTGGGAATACGTCTCTGTTGGTGGCGAGGTTAGAGGTAGTATGGTTGTACATCTCTCTACGGTGAGGGAGGTTGGGGTCAAGCGGGCCTACAGAGGAGTACCGTGTCGGATTCTGGGGGGGGGGGGGGGG
>JACCEG010000565.1:55230-74453 GCA_014065205.1 Tuber brumale
CTTAGTTTTTTTTTTTTTTTTTTTTTTTTTTTTTTTAAATCATATATTGCTTGTTAGGTACAAGAACATGCATGCAGCGTAAGCTATGGCAAAAAGCAAACCTTAATTCCAAACAAACAAACAAAAGAAACCATCAACTCAAATCTCCAAAAACGACAAATCCGTTGCAAGCACCTCAAACGGTGACCACTCAAAATAGTAAAGAAAATCAACAAACTTTCAACGTAAAAAAACTTAAAAAAAAGTTCATCAACCGCAGTATGGAACTCAAAGCAGGGCAGCACGGGAAGGAAGGTCCTCCCGAGGGGGTGAGAGCGGCCTAATCGGCGGCATGGGTGGCGGGAATCCGGTTCCAGTAGTGCGGATGTAGTTGGCAAGGCCAATGATGGTGGGAAGTGAGGCCCAGAGTGGCGAGCCTTGGCCGATGTCAGAAACCCCATGGAGGTAGAGCGTCCTCTTATCAGCCTTAGCTGAGCATTGAAGTATTGCGTGAGTGAGCGTCTCCTCGTCCTCCTCGCAGGAGGTGCATATGGTGGAGGACTGGGGGTCGTCCCAGGAGTGGTGCGCGGCCAGGTAGCTTTTCCCGGCCCTGCCTTGGTGTATGCGTCCCGTGGTGAAGCGGCCGAGACCCATAAAGGCGTGTGGCTTCAGAGTGGCCTTGTACGGGTAGTAGTGAGGGGGTGGAGCTTGGAGTATCCAATCTTCCAGGAGCCTGTTTCTCAGTGCGGCCTTGAGGGCTTTGTAATTTGGTAGGATGGGAGGTATTGGAGCCAGCCCCGGCTCCAGGGCTGGGTAGGCAGGTGGGAACATTATAGTTTGTCTCGTGGCCTGCAGCAGGAGGTGTCCCAGCGAGTCGATGGGTAGGTGTCTCCACATGGGTTGTTCAGCTTTGTATTGGCGCCAGTCTAGAGGGATGTAGTTCTGGGTTCTCCCCTTGAGCAGCTTCCGGTGCGCGGTTCTGTCTGGGTGAGAGGTGTAAGAGGGGAAGTCTGGAGGGAGCCTAGCTGATGCCGGGTTGTAGGCAGGGGTGAAGCAGGCTAAGCGAAGTGCCGACATCCGTCTCCGGTGGGTGATCAACAGATCCACGGGGGGTAGGCAGGCCTCAATGGCCAGAATGGTCATTGGAGTTGAGCTGAAGCAGTTCGTAACCCATCTCATGACTTTGTTCCACAGGACCAACATCTTGTCCATGGTTGCGAGTGTTGGTATCATGAGGTCAGCTGCATATGTGAGGATAGGAAGAATGAGGCCCATAGCGAGCCTTCGGCACATGTGAGGGGGCATTCCAATCGCAGTAGGCGCAAGCCTTCTGATAGCGGAAAAGGCCCCAGAGGCCATTGCGAGTTGTTTGGTGAAGTGGATCGTTGTTTCCAGGGTGGGGGTGAACCAGTACTCCAGCCATCTGAGAGAGGAGGACGGTGGAAAAATGGAGCCGTTTAGAGCTATCGGTTGGTTAGAGATTGGAGATCGGTCCTTGGGCATCCTCCAGGATATCAGTTCCGTCTTGGGAATTGAAAAGGAAACTCCAATCCGGGCTGCCCTGCTCTGAAGCAAAGAAAAACAATATTGAAGGTACCTAATATTCCCCCTATAAGAAGCAGTAGAAACCTTAATTGAAAAATCATCAACATAGGAAAAAATCACCCCTCGGGGTATAGAAACATGCAATTCAGAAACATAAATTACAAATAACAAAGGAGAAACTGGTGATCCTTGAAGAGTCCCCACCTGAACGGGAGAGAAAGCCCTAGGGGCCCCCTGAAACAACAAACAACATGAACGATCTGTAAGAAAGGATCGAACCCAGACTACCAGGAATTTGGGAGTCCCTTTGGCTCTGAGCTTAGCTGTAAGAAGGCTAGAAGAAATATTATCGAACCCTCCCTTTATGTCCAGAAAGAGGGAGGAGGCTTTGTAGGAGGGGTATTGCCTTGCCCTAATTTCTTGGTTGAGGGCAGCCGTTGCGTCAAAGGTTGAAAGGCCGGCGTGTGAACCACACTGATTAGGATTCAGGAGCCCCACTTGGCGGGCGACGAGGGAGAGGCAGGTTGCTACTATCCTTTCCAGTATCTTCGAGAAGGTTTCAAGTAGAACAATAATCCGGAACGAGGCCGGAATGGAGTAATCTGGTTTTCCTGGTTTTGGTAGGACCACCCTGTTAGACATCTTGAGGCACTTCGGGTAGTGCCCGTATGCTAAGAGGGGGGCAAGAAGAGATATGAGGATGTTTGGGTTGGTGGTGTAGCCTTTCTTCCAGACCCCGTACGGGATTTGGTCTGGGCCCGGGGCCGATATATTGGAGGATCTGCCAAGGGCAGATGACATCTCTTCAGGGGCTAGTGGTGGGTGTTCAGGGTCGCATCGTGAGTAGGCCACCGATTGCGATGGAGGTTTTGGTGGGAAGAAGTGGTCTAGTAGAGCTTCGTTGATCTTGTTAGGGGAGTTCGCATCTGGCAGGTCCGGGAATCTGTCTTCATCTCTCTCCATGGCCGTCTTCTTGGCTTTCCAGACTGACTGTGGCATCACCCTGGCCAGGATCGCTTTCCAGTATTTGGCTTTGGCCTTCTTAATTGCCTTGAAGTATCGATTGCGGTGGGATCTTAGTTCTTCTAAGGATTGTTCTGTAGGGTCTTTCCTATGTTCCCTGGAAGCCCGATCATGTGCTTGTCTGAGGTGGGTAATTGTCATGTCCCACCAGGGCTTCGACTGAATGGAGACTCTGTTAGTTGGGGTGCAGTCTTTGATCCGTGTGGTTAGTATTAGCATGTGTCTTTCTAGCCAGTTGTCGAGATCGAGGTCGGTAGGGTTGGGGCGCGGTGGTGGAACTGACAGTCCTTTCAATTTTTCCGCTGCGATTGTCCAGTCTGTCTTGTCCCAGTATGGGGTCGGTGGTGGCGTCCTGAGTAGAGGTGCTGTGAAAATAATTGAGATCGGAAGGTGATTAGAGCCTGTTGCCGGTAGGCGGGTTGACCAAGATTGTAGAAAGCAAATGATGGCTGAGTTAATGAAGGCCAGGTCAATAACCCCTGGCCTGGTGTTGTGATCAAATGGAAACCTGGTGTACGCTCTAGGAGTGTTACAGAGTGCGAAGCTGTTGTCGTGCGCTTGCTCAAAGTAAGGGCTGGAAGTCGAAAACTCATTCCAAGAAATGGTTCTCAGGGGATCAGATTGTGGAGGGTGGATGTTGAAGTCCCCCACCACAAGGGTGGGGAAAGAATGCAGGGGAAAGCCTGGAGCTGGGTCGACCGTTCTGTTTCCAGAGGAAGTGCCAATCGTTGAGTACAGGTTGTAGGTCCTAAATTGTGGGTAGTTGGAGTCAAAGAGTCCTAGGGGAGAATAAATATCCTGAGCCATAAAATCAGGCCTGTTGAAAAAAATAGGAAGTACGGCAAACACATTTAAAAAATCCATGTAAACGTAGATAGCCACCTTGGGAAGTGTCCCTTGTTTAAATAGTGGAGTAAATGATTTAAAAGATGCAAAAATGGGGAGCCTGTTGCGGTACACAGGGGGGTCCTGCAACAGTATTATCTGTGGGGGGGCTTTCAGAGACTGAAAGCTATTAAACAATGAAAGAAACACATCCCAGCTTCCCAGGCAGTTATGTTGAACAAAAGAAAGTTGCTTAAGAGAGGATGGGGGAGGTGGCCCTATTGGCGAGGTGCAGGTACAGTCCTCCACCTTTATGCACCAGAAATGGGGTCTTCAGAGGAGAACGCATCAGCCCACGGGGGGGGGGCCAACTCGTTTGGGTATTGGGGCCTTGAACAGGCTCATGGGGAGGGTGGGGGAGGTTGATTGGCGTGGGGTCTTCTCAACGCTGGTGACAGTCTGTTTACCTTCCCCTTTAGGAGTGGCGGGTCTTGAGTTATCCTCATCGGTATCCATCCCTTCTTCCTCTCGGGCTGGTGGCAGGTCGTCCCTGGCCACTGGCTTGGGTCGGGAGGGACAGTCATTATTGGTTGCAGAGTGATCTCCGGAGCAGTTGGGGCATTTTAAGGGTGAAGTGAGGCAGCAGGCAGCTGCAGCCTTAAGGTGTCCGTCTTTGGGGCATGTAGGGTTGGTGCACCGATGGGATGAGCGGGGGTGGGAACCAGAGCAGAGTGGGCAGACTGAGCTGCTCTCCTTGCACATAGGCAAGGGATGTCTAAATTTCCTGCACTTCCGGCACTGCACGTAGCGGCTTTTGGAGTGGCAGACATCCACTTTGCGGGGCTTGGAGTATAGGTAAATGGTCCTTGCTATCTTCACAACGTCAGTAGGTTGAACCAATACGACAATAGAAGTAGAATTTTTAGTGGCCCTTATTTCAGGGTTCGGCTGGAGGTATCTTGCAGAGAAGGTCGTAACGCCTTTGGCGTTTAGGATAGAGTTTCCCAGCTCAGAGTGGAGCTCCTCAGGGTCAACTGGAAGGAAGGGGATGGGTAGGCCATGAATGGCTAACTGGACTTCATTGGGGGCCGGCCTAAATGGCCTGAACGGGTTCTCTCCAACTGAGAACGCCTTGTTGAACCTTGCAGCGAGGGCGTCGTAGTATGGGGAGTAGGCGGTAGTGGGGTCTGTAGGGCGCGGGTTGTAAGAGTGAGGGCACCCCTGGCGTTAACCGAGGCGCTAAAGCATAGTGGGTGGGGGCAGTTTGCTTCCTTTAGTACTTGGGCTGCTATGTCAGGGGCTGTTGCAACTATCCTAAGTGCATCCTGGTGCGGGAGGGGAGTTTCTCGGGATGAGAAGAACCTTCTGTCCACCACTGGAAGGGGGGGTGGCCCTCTAACTGAGGGGCCCACACCCATCGACGCTGTAACTTGGGCTACAGATGCAGTGGCCTTGTCCCCACTCTTTGATTTGGACTTCCTTCCATCAGATAGCGCTTGCGGAGCGGCAGCCTGGGCATAGGTTGACGATTTGGATTTGGCTTTACTAAGAGCCTTGTTGATTGACGGCTCTAGGTAGCCAGGGGTGAACGAGTAGGCGCTGTACTTTCCCTCGCAGAAGGCCTGGGCTTCCCAGGATCGTGGGTGTTTGACTGCGTAGGCGTTTGGATCACCATACCACTTCTCTGTGGCTGTGTCGTCGCGGGGGATATCGGAGTTGAAGTCAGTCGTCGGGCTGGCTGTTGGAATGGGAGGGGCAGGCCCGTTTCTTCCAGTCTGTTTCAGCTGCTTTGCCGGTTGAGGTTGATGGGCTGAGGGGGTAGGCTTTGCTGTGAGAGAGGCTGCGACTCTGGACGAGAGATCAGCCACTGTGGCTTGAATAGAGGCTAGGGAGGGGCCCATGGTGGGTTGGGCTTGTTGTGAGGGTGTTGTAATTTTGCTTTCTAAGGAACCGATCCTGGCATGGAGGGCTGCTATTCCTTCGAGTGCGGTCATGATTAGGGGAAGAATTGAGGCTTCTCCCGCTGTTACGTTTCTGAGATCAGCATCCCATATCCTAGGGAATACGTCTCTGTTGGTGGCGAGGTTGGAGGTGGTATGGTTGTACATCTCTCTGAGAAGAGGGAGGTTGGGGTCGAGCGGGCCTACAGAGGAGGACTGTGTTGGATTCTGGGGGGGGGAGGAGTGGATCTGGGCTGCTGGTGCCAAGGCAGGGGCAGTTGGGACCTGAGCAGTTCTTCCTGCATAGGGGTGGGAGCGGTCAGAGGTGCGGGATTCTGGGGGTGAGGCCCTACCAGTATTGTGAGTCATAGCGGAAGATATGAATCAGGTGAAGAGTGGGGTCGCTTATAGAGTGAAGCCTAAGCGAGAGGCGGAAATTGGTGTGTCGTGCTGGTTGCCACCCAAAAACTTGGAGTTTAGGGATGACCTAAAGTGGTAATTTTTCAAGCGAGAGGTGAATAGAGGGCGCGGAGCGTGTCATATACTTTAGTTTTCTTCTAATTTTTTTTCTTCTTTCTTTTTTAAATCATGTATTACTTGTTAGGTACAAGAACGTGCATGCAGTGTAAGCTATGGCAAATCATATACTTTAGTTTAAATATTACTATTTTATTATTTCCATCTTTAGCTTGCAATCTGTAATCTCCACAGTACTCCAAGCCTCGTATCCAATATTATCTTCCTCTTAGTCCTGTTTTCCTGTTGTTGAATCAAGATACATCGAATTTAAATGCTCATGAAATTGTGGAAATTTAGTCTGATGCTATTGTTCAATGTCAGAATACTGGTATTGGACCAAATCTCCTTTTGAAATTTACATGCTGGAAATATCTTTGGTGAATAGTGATGGCCTCTGGAGTAGAGCCGTCAGGTTCCTTGCGGCTGCGCAGTTGAGTCAGGTTATTTGTTAATAGATCTCATTAATTGTCCTTGAATCTATCGCACTCTTTATAAGCTATTATCCATTTGCCTAAGAGATCCAGAGGGCCATGCCTAGAATTGTACCAATATTTACTACTGTAAATATTTGTGGATCTGCTATTCTAGACAGCTCTACAGTGGTAGGATCATGTAACTCTAAGGATTGTCCAGAGTTCTGTACATTCAACACCTGAACACTTGGCAGACAGTAGACTCTATCTTAGTGCTGGTAGTCATAGAACTTGAAGAGTACAATGAGTTTCCCGGGAAGACAGCCTCGCAGTATACTATACATTTACTGACTACCAATCTGTATCCAGATCCAATTATTGTGACTTGCTCAGTTTCAGTAGAGCTCAGTGCCTGTACATCATGCCCGGTACATGTCGTAAATATTAGTTACCTGGAATGGTTCAACTGGCAGTTCAAGTTGTATTAATCATCGAAAGGTGAGCTATTGAAGTATTCTGAGATCTTCAGGCTAGCAGCATTCAAAGGATAGGCTCTGCAAGCTATATAAAACTAATTCAATATACATATTCTTCCTTAAGATGTCTAAGGCCTTGCACAAATCACTGAGGCCGACAATATCTCTTTAGCCCTCCTTGAAAATCCTACAATGTATGGGTAGTAGGGACTCGGTACTCATTCTATGCAAAAGATCTGTAATCTCTGTAGAGAGTTGGTACTCGTTTTATGCAAAAGATCTTTAATATCTGGAGGAATATTAGTCTTTGAATGGCGCACAGTATTTAGATTCAGAAGTCTTATTCAGATTGAAGGGTATTAGCTGTAACGCAGGAGGATCTACTATGCAGGATAATTTTTATTCGAATGTCACCATCTGTCTTTCATTTGCTCTTTATGTACTAACTTATCAAACTCAATAAAATACTGAGTATTGTTGCTGTTAGGCGGACGCCAATCTCTAGTATAACTGAGGAACATATGCCCAAAATCTTCATTCGGAGAATCTGTTGAGGAAGGCTCATCTCGATTAAGTAGTCAAAGTAAAGATTTATAAGGTAAACAATTTTATATTGATAAAATCTCTTCTCCATTGCTTGATAATGTCTTTAAAGCTCGTGAGGCACTTTGATATTTATATCCCACATCTGAGTGTTCGTGGACTACTTCTAACTACTATGCCTTCGAAGTACCACCCTGGTTTTAATATGCAAATGTCCAGAATCTTATAAGTGCGAACACCATTTGACCCTGAAACTTATCACACCGTTTAATGGTTATGGAATAGTATTCGTCCTTTGAGATGACTCTGCTATTTGTTATACCAGGCAGCAGCCTTCAACTTAGTTGTCCGCATAGACTATTATATTATTTTAGTCTTATTAACCATCATTCTAGTAGTCTCTTTAGTCATGCAGTGATCAAATTCATGCCAAGCCACCTAGTACCAATCGCAAGTCCGAGTCCAACATGGTAGAATCTTAATGGTCTTTGAGTTATCCAGGTCTTCCTTTCTGAGTTTTCCATCCCTTGGTCCGTCGGTGTCCATGGAGGAGTTCTATTACTAGGACTAACAAACATATAGCTGATCTCCAAATCGTATGGGAGGATTCGGTCTGTGCTTAATCACCTCTGCTACTGGGATATCCTCTTGGAGTATTTCGCCGAAAATGTCCCATCACTTTTGGCCCAAAGTTTAGGAAGCCTAACTTTGAAGCCTACTAGCTCTATGCACATGCGACAGACTTCCTCCATTCCACTTTCCAGATATCGCCAATGGTCTGCTCCTATATATCCTATGAATAGCATGCGATGGGATGGACAGCAGTGACGTATATGGTGTTATTAAGTGAGCTTCATTGATATGATATTATAGTTAGACGACAACTCTTGAAATCTCGCTAATGATGTGCAGGCCCCATAAGAATGCTGGAGGGGGGTGTTGACTTTTCTGCAAAATTGAGGGTCTGTTCACAGTTACCCTGCCATGAGGTCTGTGCACTTTGTCTCAGATTTCCATATGCCTAACATGAGCTCCCTCCTACCAGGCTTTACCTTGAATGCCTTTATAATTTTTTATCATTCTTCTAAATACATTTTAAGACTTAGTGTAGTCAGGGTAAAAACCTCCCGTGTTTACTTAGCAACGGTAGGAAAACCTTTTCCTCACTGTCTGACTTCTGCACTTCCTGGTATGGCTGGATTTTCATTATGAAAATTTTCCACAACTTCCTCCGCATTTTCCATACTGGTAGCTAGCTCCCATATGTTTCCATCTTTAGAACACCCTTGCCATTTGACCAAGTACCACAGTTTCCGCTTTTCCTAATAGCGGCTGCATACCCGTTTTCTGTAAGAGTGAATCTCGCTTCTTACTATTTTTTCAACATCCCATAGTTGATCGCCATCGATGTCTTCTGGTTCTCTAAAGGGATATTGGTGATTATCATGAACTGATTCGCAATAAGGCTACTATAGTGTGATATGGAATGCAGAGTGAATGCTCCATCGATCAGATATGTTGAACTTGAAGGCTTGTGATCCGTGGTTCTCCAAAATTTGGAATGGACTATAAAGTTTAGGACTTAGCTTCTTTGATTTCTATTGGTTGTAAATGTTTTTTCCGTTTAACATTACTTTGTTCCCAATCGTGAAGTCCAGCTGTTGTCGAGCTTTCCTGTCATAATATTGTGACATTTTTTCACTTGTCTTTTCTAGTGACTCGCGTGCTTGTTTATGTATCGCCTTAATCCACTTCATGTAAAGTGTTGCTCCAGCATTTTAAGCTTTTGGCTCCTTCATTCTCTGTGTCTGTGGATGGAATCCTTATTTTGTATAGAATGGTAACATCCTATGAGCATTAGTTGCAGAGTTGATATAGGCATATTCAGTTAGGGTAGTAGCTGATACCAATCGTCCTGATCATAGTTGATAAAACTTCGCAGGTATCATTCCAGCACTTGGTTGGTATGTTTGGTTTGTCTGTCAGTTGGAGGGTGGTATGGCGTTGACATTCTTCACTTAATCCCACACACTTTGAAGAGAGATTTCCAGAATTCCCGCAGGAACTTAGAGTGCATATCCACGATGATTTCGGTTAGCAGGCCGTGTCGCCTCCAGACTTCCTTCACCTATGTGTTTGGGATGTCTTTAGCCGTAGCTGATGTCTGTAGTCTGATGAAATACACCATTTTTGTAAATCGGTCCACTACTACTATTATCTGAGTGCATTCTTGTGACTCTGGTAGTTGTGTGATCAAGTCCACTGAGATGGACACCTATGCTACATAGGGTATTTGCAATGGTTGTAATTGCCCGTACTTAGCGTGTCTAGGTGATTTATTATATTGACATTCATCGCAGGATCATATGTAATCGTTGATCCATTCTGCATGCCCTTTTCAATAGAAGTCCCGCATTACGATTTCCAAGGTTTTCTCTTGTCCAAAATTCTCTCCAATGTTTGCATCGTGACATCCTTCTATGATGTTAGTGTATAGCACCTGACTCTTTGGTACTAAAAGTCTCTACTTATAATATAGTAGATCATCAGTTAAGATCCAATCCTTAGGGAAATCTTTTCCTCCATCTCATAGCCTAATGAGTTCTTCCCTCTGTTACCTCCAAGCTGTGTCTGCTACAATAGTAATGAGTATTTCGCCTAAGAATTCAGGATTGAACCGCTTTATACATTTTTGTAGGATAATAGCATTTGATATTGGATCTTTCTCTGGCGCTTCTGAAATATTGTACCAGCGTTCGTTGTCTTTAGATGATGCCTGTAGGTAGCCCATGCTAGATTCCTGTCCTTTGGCAATCAAGGATCTTGTTGCTATATTGGAGCTTCCGAATCTTACAGTCCCAGGTTCTGTTTCTTTCAAGTGCATTACCTCCATCATATCCAAGGTATTGATCTTTTCTGCCACCAGTTGAGCTATTCGATCACCTAATCTTATCTGGCAGTCCATATCTTTATGGTTGAAAAGTACGAGCTAGAGTTCACCGGTGTAGTCGGTGTCTATTACTCCAGCTCTAGTAAAGATTCAGATCCGTACTGCTAATCCACTCCTCGGAGTAACTCTTCCATAAGTTCCTTCCAGTAGCCCCACCGCTATACCTGCTTTTATTAATCCTTGTTTATATTTCAGGACAATGTCATTCTCTATGACGTACAGGTCATATCCTGCCACCATTCCTGTGTCCTTTGTTGGCAAGTATGCCATTTTGCTCAATCTCTTGACCCTAAGCACGGGTTCATTTCCACCTCTTCCAGGTTCCAAATCTAAATTCTTATCTCCATCCCAGTCTTTTCCTTCACTCTCTACCCTCGCTACTAGTGATAACAAGAAATTTCTAGTTTCAAAATTTTCAGTTCGTGATACATTGCTTTCTCCTCAAAATAGTACTCCTGTCATCTGTTTAATGCATCAGGCTTTCTGCCCTTCATGCCTAGTCACTATACAATACGAAAATTGTATTCCACTACTTTCTGAGCCCATCGAATTTGATGGCCACCTCCGACTTTTGAGGTGCGGAAGTATTGTAGGTTCTGATAGTCAGTACAGACTGTAATCGGTTTTTCCATTCCCATCAAGTAGTGTCTCCATTGCATAAACGCTTTGAGGATCGCGAGAAGTTCTTTATCAAGAATTTCGTAATTGCGCTCCGCTGAATTTAATTTCTGTGAATGGAATGCTACTGGATGTAATTCTTTTCTAAAACTACTGAGAAAGGACACAACCGAGTACAAAATCAATAGCGTCGGTTTCTACTGCTGTCTCTCTTTCTGGAAAGAAGTGATGCAGTATGGGGGCTGTTGTGAATCGGTACTTTTGTTCTCCAAAAGCTGTATCCTGCTCGACCCTCTATTTGAAATATTTTGGATTTTCTTGTAATGTCGCAGTTATGGGTTTGCAAATAGCTGAAAAGTTTTTTATAAATAGTTGATAAAAGTTAGCAAACCCAATATAGACTTGCATATCTCTAACTTACTTAGGTAGTTTCCAAACCATTATAGATTCCACTTTACGGGTGCTTATAGACACTCCATCGACTACGACTATGTAGCCTAGGAATTCTACTTCGTTGGTGTGGAAGATCAATTTCTTTAGCCATCATCTTAAGTAAAAGTCTGATAGACTTTGTACAACATTTTTGACAGCTTCCAGGTGTTCCTTTTCGTTCTTTGAATAAATGGGCATATACTCAAGGTAACACCTGACTCCAACGTCCAAGTATTCTTTAAGTACTTGGTTGATCATATCTTGGAAAGTTGCTAGGGCATTAACTAATCACAAAGGCATGAGCTTATATTCGTAGTGTACATATCTTATATGAAATGCCATTTTCCATTAATCTCTTTCCATAATTCTAATCAAGTGGTAACCGTGTTTAAGGTCTAACTTGGTAAATGTCTTTGCGCCAGCTATGCAGTTTTGAAGTTTGGACATTAATGGAAGGGGATATTTGTTGAGGATGGTAATCTTATTTAGATTTTTGTAATCCACAACTAGGTATAATCTGCCATCTAGTTTGGGTACGAATAATATTGCTACTGCGGCTGGTGATTGACTTTGAGTGATTTTTCTTTGATTGATCATGGTTTCCAAGTATTCCTGTAAGGCCTGAAGCTGTTTTTCCGATAGTGGATATATCAGTCCCTAGGGTGGAGTTGATCCTGAAATCAACATGATCTCTTGATTGAAAGTTCTTTTGGGGAGCTAGTATTTCTGCAGTCTGGGCCTCAAATAAATGTTTGTAATACCAGTATTGTTTTGGTAATGATTCTAGTTCCACTTTATTTTCAATAAATCCGATTCTTCCGATGCGACATGAATTAGAATCCCAAGCAACTGATTTGTCATATTCGAATATATCCGCTATCTCTTCATCTTCTTCCACAAAGTTTTCACAATATTTTGCGGAGAAGGTCAAGTTTTCTGCATCATCTATGTGAGATACTGGGTGTTCATAATGCCACCAACCAAAAGGAATTATTATTCCATAGTGACCTACTTTAGCCACTTCACAGGACACTTCAGAAATGTGCTGGTTCATTCCTATTTCCATTTTCATAGGTAGGATATAACACTTTCCTCCTGAGATAGCTGACGATCAGTCAAAGCCTAAGATATCAACTGCGTTGTTGCGTTCGACTATAGGAATGCAAAGGTCTTCAACTAGGTCCTTATTGATATCGAACACGTTGGATCCTGAGTCTAACAAGACTTTGACTTTGTATCGCTTATCGTGTATACGGAGGTAAGTGATCCCCTCCAGAAAGGTGTATCATTTTGGTTTTGGACTGTCTAATTCTATGCGCTTAGTGCGGATAAGCCTTTCTTAGTTATTGCATTTAGGCATTGTAGGTGTTGGGTATAGGTTATAAGATGTTTGTTACTACACCCTCATCATTTCGACCATTGACGTGTCCTCAGACAAACTAGTAACTCTTTACCTTTAACAATCTAGGTCTAAATACAGAGCGGTGTTTCACCGATATGCAATTGTGCATGATTAGCTTTTAGGTGGAATGCTATCTCCTAACATGCTAGACCTAGACTCATAGTAGATTTTCGTGCGGTCATTAGCCATTTTACTCCTTGGGTATGAGGTTCTTGCTTTCATCGATCCTTTCCCTTAGGGTTTCGATTATTCATTCAGCTAGCTCAGAGGGGCCTTGCACACCAACGTGGTACATCCAGACCCCACACACTGGCCAGAAGGCAAGATAGTACATACGTTTAATATGACTCAGACTCGTGTGGTAGGTGGAGTGGCCCACATTAGTTGTCCTCCTGTTGTGTATTGTCATCAGGTGGATCTTGCATTGCTATGTCCCAACTTCTTCGGTATTGAATGTTGCTAGCACATGGGTAGCAGGTAGCCACCAGGTGACTCAAGGAACTTCGTACTGTTGACCCCCATGCCATGTAGGTATGTTAACTATCCTCTCTTTCGATCAAGACTCTCCATATATTGATTTCTTATATTCGAGCTTGTAAGTTCTATGTTGGGTCCCTTCACTTAGAGCCTACTGGCTTTGATCTTGACACAAGAGACTTGCTTTGCGCTGTTTTGATCATTTTGAGTTTTGACTCCTGCAGTTGCACACGGACTACCCGATCTCCATCATGGTTGGTACCCAATATGGTCTAGCCAAAGGGGATTCCCATTTCGAATCCAGTTCTATCTAGATACTGAATACCCCAATGCTGCCACCGTTGGTGCCAATGACTAACCTAGGACAATTCTTCATCTTATGGTAGTTCTCAGATTCTATTAGTTGGTGCTGGTTGCTGGATGGTAGTGTCTCTGCACACTGACTTAGGCTTTTTAATAGCCAATCTTGCGTGATTAGGTCCCACTTTTATTAGTCTTGCACTGACCATTGCCGCCGACATATGGACATCTCTTCAACACGTTTGACAGGTGTAGTTTTTCTTTCCACAATGTGTACAATCTCTGTCTTGTCTCTCAATGTCTATTACACTCTGCAGAATACCAGTATGCGCCTGGCTGAAGTTCATCTAAGTTGTCTTTTCCACACCTCCTAACTTCTTTTTAGGCCATTCTGGCTCATTCTCTGGTTTTAATTTCCATGGTGGGGCTCCACCTCCCTTGACCTAAGGTTTGTTTATCCTTTGTCCATTTGATTTAGAGTCCTATTTGTCTTCTTTTTTGACCTCAGAGACTTATTTTGGCTTAGGCGGTTTGTCTCTTACAAGATTTTCCCTTGTGAGACATGCCTCTTTTGAGCAACTCTATAGCCCGAGGGCTTTTTCCCATTCTTAATCTATTGCGTATTGCAGGGCCAACAACCTGTGGACAATTTGTTTTAGAACTTTGATTTCAACTTCCTCCCTCCTGGATTCTCCAGTCATGTGTGTCTGGATATTGAGGTTGTGCATGACCGCGAGGTAACATTCAATACTGCCCTCGTAATCAACTAGCTTTATAGCTCAAAGCTCTAGTCTTTCAGCTTCTACTGAAGCAAATCATTTGATTATATCGTGTTCGAAATGAGTCCATGTAGCCAACTTTGGCTGCTGGGGTTCTCTTCAAGACCGTCCATAGCCTTCCTATACTGAATATTGTAAGGAAGCACTATATCTCCTTTTGTACGGTTGAGCGTATATATAACTCGTTCTCAGGTATTATCCCTGATCTGAGGGGTTATCTTAAAATAGTCCATGTATTGTATAATTGAGATAAATATGTCTTTGGTAGATGCTTCCTCAAAGAATAGAGGTGGCTCTGATGGCCACTTCACATTTAGCGCCATCTCGTTAGCAAGCGTTTCTGTCATACTAGATCATTCTAGTATCTGTCCTCACCTGCTATGGCTTGGACCTCTTCTCCTTCTACCTCTCTCATCATCATCGTCATCATCATCACCAGGATCTCCTGGATCACCTCTCTGGGCACCTGAGAGGGATGTATCAGTGGCTTCCTTACCTTTGCCCTTTTCCCTTCGCATACGCAGAGCATAGTATTCTTCGTCATTCTCCTCCTAAACTACAGGTAAGGATGCTGGTCCATCCACTTCTTGTCTTGGTACTGTGACCAGTACTTTATTCACCGCTGCCATCATTACCTTGAGGGCATTATTTGTCTCCTCATTTTGCAGCCTTTGTTGGTTATGGAAATTGCGAATTTCCACCTGACAGGTTGTCTAGTCCACCCGCAATTACCCTAGGGTATGGTTGACCTCTCTTTCATGACTGATGTTTTGCGTGTGGAATTCTCAGACTAACATTCCTAGGCTGGTAACCATCCATTTTAGTATTTGATCTTGGGCTACAGCCTCCTTGCTTTGTTGCCTACGAGTTTCATGTAACCACGTGATTACCTCTTCATGTTCTTGCTGATACCAATATTGGATATCTATCTTCTTTGCTACTTCTCGTAGGATTCTTTGCTTAATATCCTTAAGCTTCTATTCTACACCTGCTAGCTGCATCAACAATATCGCAATATCGTTGTCATAGATATCTTGTCCATCTGCGATTTACTGTTGAATCTTAAGTAGTTTTAAGGTATTGTTCTGGGTGACTCTCTCCAAATATTTGAAGGCAATATTGGCTTGGTTAAGCACAGTGTCTATGTCTTGCCTTATTTGACCCAATGTTATCACCAGATGGGTAGCTAGCCTGGCTAGGTTGGCAGCATGATCTCCTCCTGGCTTTAGCCTGGAGGACCATGATATCCGATGTGAACTTGCAACACTGGACAATCAGTTTGTAGGAGGGATAGTTCCTCTGCAAAACCGCGGTTCTTACAGAGTTTGTAGGGATAGACTCTTTACGGCCAGATTATCGGTCCCCATTGTATCACGGCAAGTGTCCATAGGTTCTCCCGCCATTATCCCCTTTTCAGCGTGATGTCGTATCTCAGCCACTGTGATTTTTTCCAGATTGGTTAGTTGTTCCAATAGCCCTAGATGAGTGATTACCAGTACTTTGTACTAGAGTTCCTGTTATTTTTTAAAAGGTTTAAGGAATCATATAAATGCTATACAATGTCTGAGGTGCTTTAGAGGTGTAGGTAAAAAAGGCTTCAGATGATCTGATTCTGGATTGAAGACCTGAATTTCCCTTTTTCGAGGTTTAAGATGTACTTGTACTACATGTATGGGTTCCTAGGCCCAGGCAGAGGGATTGGGTGGTCCTGGGCTAACTGCTCCTGGTTTCTTATTTATTGTATACTGAGTACTCCAATCGATGAGGTCTTGTGACTCAGTAGAACTCCACTCCAAGTTCGAATCATGCAAGTTGCGATATATGCGATTGAATTGATCCCTCTTAAGATTCCGAAAGGTATTGTGAACTACGCGGGTTTTTGCATATACTGGTCTTCAATTTCGAATAGCTCAATGTCGATAATTTCTTCAAATGGGAGAATGTAAATAGGTCAGTGAGGTGCTGCGAAAATGAAATCGAAGTATACGCAGAAGGTGGAGTTGGATATGAACTCATAGTTCATATAGTGCGCCTTCGTAACAGGAGAACAATCAACATACTATTAGGCCAATGCCAATCTCTAGTATTACTAATGGACGTAGGCCCAAAATCTTCATCCGGAGAATCTGTCACGGAAGGCTTACTTCGATTAACTAGGTAAAGGAAAGATTTAAAAGATAAGCAATTTTATACTGATAAGATTTCTTCTCCATTGCTTCCTGATGTATTTAAAGCTCAGGAGGCACTTCGATATTTATATCCTACATCTGCGTATTTATGGACTACTTCTAACTACTATGCCTCCAAAGTACTACTTTGGTTTTAATACGCAAACGTTCAGAATCTTATAAGTGTAAACACCGTTTGACCATGAAACTTATTACACCCTTTCATGGTTACGAAATAGTAGTCCTCTGTTGAGATGACTCCACTATTTGTCATACCAAACAGCGGCCTGCAACTTAGTTGTCCACATAGACTATTATATTACTTTGGTATTATTGACTATCATTCCAGTAGTCTCTTAGGCCATGAAGTGATCAAGTTCATGCCAAGCCATAGAGTGCCAATTGCAAGTCTGAGCCCACCATATCAGCATCTTAATGGTCTCCGGCTTATCTAGGTCTTCCTTTCTCCATGTGCCTCCTCTTGGTCTACCGCGCTCCGTAGAGCGGTCCCATTATTAGAACCAACCAACATACAGCTGATCTCGGAAAGGTATGGGAGGATTCGGTATGTCCTTGATAGTCTCTGCAGTTGGGACATCATCTTGGAGTATTTCACCAAAAATGTCCTGTCACCTTCGGACTATAGTTTAGAAAGCCTAACTTTGAAGCCTACTATCTCACTGCCACTACCCTGGATTTCCTCCGTTCCACTTCCCAGATGTCACCAAAGGTCCTCTCTCTTATACCCCGCGAACAGCATGCGATCAGATGGAGACGGAAATGTATATGGTGTTATGAAGTGAGCTTCATTGATGTCACATTTTAGTTATGGGACCCTATTTTGGAAATCTCGCTAATCACATGTGGGCCCCATAAGGGGGCCCGAGCGGGGTGTTGGCTTCTCCAGAAAATCGAGGATCTGTGCACAGTTATCTTCCCATGAGGTCTGTGCACTTTATCTTAGATTTCCATATGCCTAACAGTTGCTAAACTGATATACATGATCGTAAAAGTGACGATATAAATGCATCTTAATAAAGTTGAAAGAAGACTCCACTTGGATCAATTCTATACATTGGTCATTTTCTTCATCCTGGTACTGATTTTGCATGCAGTGTGATTTAGATTTAGTTACATATTGATTTACCGTGATTCTCTGTTGTCATACCTCTGTGTTCTGGTCTTTAATCTTTGTCCAAGTCTGTTTAGACATTCTGAACCCCCAGAAGATATTCTTCGTTGATTGACCCTGATCAAGATATTGATCCATATAATTAACAGTGTTACTTTCACGCTCCAGTACTATACCATCAGACTTTAATCCAGTAATAAGCAGACTCAGACAAGTGCATGCTTGAATGGTAGGCATTGTGCACTGTCGGGCTGTCTCAATACTACAGTAAGAACTCTCACAAGATAATATTCCCTATTCTTCATCTCTTTTCCTTGCCACTGGGTTATCTCACAGTATGCTTAGCTGGGTACAAATAATCTTGGATGTGGAAGTAAACCTTTTCAAGCATCATCAAATACCTGCAACATTGCATATTTCTTATGAAATCCTTGAACCAAATCTATCAGGTGCTTGAATACTATGAGATAAATAGTACAGAGCGAATTTGGCTATTGCAGGTTGAGGAGTAAAACCCATGGTAGTTCATGAAAATATTTCATCTGATCTTTATACTAAGAGTATTATATGTGATGCCGGTGTCCTCCAATATGGACTCTTCTGAGCCATCAAGATATTCTTGTACAAGGTACTTGTATTTTGTATAATCTCTGGCTCTATACCTTCCTTGTGTGTTAGATTTTAACATATTTGAAGGTATCCCACATTTGGGACGGATATTTTATTTTACACCATATAAGCCTGTACCCGCAAAAACTTGAGTATCAGATGCCCACTCCCAAAAATATATTTTATGTCAGCCATGTAGTTCAATGTGTAAAGTATATGTACTGTATCTTACAAAATATTATTCATGCCTTAATGACCTCTGTAGCTCATTTTATAGCCAAAATCTCCTAATCCTTAAAATTTGCTTTTTACTATCTAAAATAACCTTACATTCTGGTGTATCTTATTAAAGAAACATATTAATATATTGTCAATTGGATGTGAAGTTATTTCAGTTTAAAATTATTGCATTTTCTTTAAAAAATATTATGCGAATGCAATATCCTTGGTTTACAACATAATGTCTTACTCATATAATCCAATTCAGATATCATAGGGTGTTTGATATTAGTAGCTATAATTCATACTCTATAAATACTTCTTGTTCTCTTGTTATCCTAATTGATTCTCACTTTTATTATCTTCAATTTACCTTAACCTTGGGTTTATTATTTTGAATTACAAGTAATCTGCTCAGATATTGTTTGGAGGTAATAAACAGCTCTTTATATTTACAGTTAATAGATCAATTTACTAAAGATATTTAGAGTAGTCATTATCCAATTATACTCAATTATAACAACTTTAGCTGTTAAATCAAGAGCCATGTCAGATGTCTCAGAATCATTAGATAGGTTGGTATGGGAATGTTACGATCCCTAGCCGGTATCAGTTCTCAGCGACGGGTGGACGATACTTCTCTCTTTCTCTCGCGACGATAGTTCTTAGGCCGTTGCCTACGATAAGGTGGGAGAGACTCTCGTGTCTCTAGTCCTTATCACCTATCGTACTCTTTCTTCAACTCGACTCTGTACTAGAGTCCTTCTTCTCATAGGTAGGTATTCGTAAAGAGCGTAAGGGTTTTATATTCGTAAAAGCATAAAGTAATAAGTAAGGAAATAACTTAGAACGAAGCGTGAAGAGCCTATCTACT
>JACCEG010000566.1:21135-38088 GCA_014065205.1 Tuber brumale
GTAAAGAGGCCACGCTCCGCTTCCACTATTTCCCCCCCCCTACATTTCTTCCTCGTTTGCAACACCATCAGCGTCCGGTGTACATACACTATCGTGCTACTCCCAGAAGCCTTTTGGCTGAGGCCTCACTGCCTAGTCAGAAATGTCCGCGGTCCCCCTCCCCCCCTCAGAACACTCCTCGGTGTCAGGAATCTGCCCTCATGTCCCCCTTCTGCTGGCCCTGCTTGAAAACGCGACGTCAGATGCGGGAGTATCCCCACAACTCTTCCCCCCGATCAGCTCAGGAGAGCTTTAGGACCTCTCACCAAGAGAAGCCGTTATCCTCCCCCTTCTTTGGACCTCACTGCTGGCCTCCAGGGCCCTCTCCACTCAGATCGACGAACTTGCACTAGAGATCGCAAGAGTCTCCGGTCAAATGGACGACCTCCACGCGGGAAAGACTAAACCCTCTGTCCCCCCGTTACCCCCCCTCATCTGAGAACGCTACGGTGGCCTCACTATCCGCCCTCCAGCTCTCGGTCAGGGACCTAGCGTCTCGTCTGACCACCCCCCTTCCCCAACCAACACCCCACCAACAGCCCCCACCCCAACAAAACGCACCCATGCAAGCCACAACAATGGCGGCTCGGGTAGCCCCATCCAGAAAGGGCAAAGAGAAGGCATCGGCCAACTAAGACCCCACCCTCACTGACGAGCTCACCCCACTCTACGAGGGTGGGGGCGACACAGATATCCCCTGCTACAGTACCAAGGATCAAAAGTGGTATGGTAACCCGGCTGCTTACACGGCCAAATTCCCACGCTCTTGGGAGGCTCAGACCTTCTGGGAAGGGAAGTACCCTCCTGCCTCCGAGTTCCACCCAGCCCAACATTGTCGGCCCATTCCGGCCCCTCCTCCTACGCTCAAGCCGCTTCATTTGGTCAAAAGAAGAAGAGTAGGACGAACAGAAGCAAGAACACCCCGACTGCTGCCCAGGTTGCGTCTGGCATGGCTGCGAGTCCCCCGTCTAGGGGACCAAAGAGCCTCCCGGCAGCCGAGAGACGCTTCTTCGCCCCTCGCTCATCTCCCTTCCCTCACCCCCAGGCTGAACTTATAGCTGCTTCCTTCCCAGACTGCGCCGCTTCAGTTTTAAGAGAAGCCGGCTCTACTCTCCCCCTATCATTCTCTGCCCGCGTAAACGACAGAGGAGCGGTAACCCTCCTAGCTCTTTCGCCCTTTGTCCCATCTACCTCCTACGCCCCCTACTACGCAGCACTTTCTGCAAAACTAAATCAATCCTTCCCTGTCGGAGACTCCCCCTGGCTCCCTTTCTGCCCTGCACCAAACGAGGTGCAACTGGCTGTTCACTCCCTCCCCATTGCATACCTCCCTGAGGAAGACAGCGACCTCTTCCAGTCCCTGTCTAGCACTATTCTCAACGTCAATAACGTCCAGATCCTCTCTGCCCGCTACCTTAACCCCCACCGTGATTCCCGAATCCAGAAGAAGGCAACCTCAGTAGTAGTCACCGTGGCTCCGGAAAATGAGGCCGTAATGCTGGGCAACTCTTACCTTTACTCCTCTCGATGCAAGATCGAGTGCGCATACTCGGCTAATGGCCTCACTCAATGCCGTAACTGTTGTGAGTACGGACACCACTCCGCTAGATGCAAGGTTGACCATCCGGTCTGTCCCATCTGCGCCCTCTCCCACAAGAAACAGGCCCACTAGTGCCAGAACCCTACCTGCCCAAAAGGCGGAAACCTCAGAGCAGTCGCCAACTGCTGCCCGACCTCCCCCCTGCTCTGCGCCGTATGCAAAGGCCCCCACCCGGCCCTCGCTGGAGAATGGCCATCGAGACCTGCCACCTCTGCTCTCTGTAGGGAGCCCCCTCTATCGCAGGATGAGGAAAGAATGGACTCGACGAATGACCCCGGCGAGGGCCCTTCAACTGGTGCACGACCCCTCCTACCCCCCATTGATTTTGAGACACCCAACCCTAGGCGTGGTGATGACCCCGTGGCACGTCCCCCCACAAACGTTCCGAAACCCCGAGGAGGGGCCCCGCCGAACCCCGAATGGCAGGCAACTCCCACTCCTTTCCCACTGCCTGAGACGCCGGAAGGCGTGTAATGGCTGGTCGCACCTCCCCTGTGAGTTCCGTGCTGGCGACGGGCTCCAATCATTTCATTTCCATTCTACAACACAACTGCTTGGGAAGCTGGAATGTGTTTCTCTCCTTGTTTAATTCCTTTTCTCTACTGGACCGCTCCCCCACACTTGTTGCACTTCAAGACCCCCCACTGTACAGAGACAAGCCCCCTGCGTTTGCGGATTTTAAGCCTTTTCTGCCCCCATGCCCTAATGGTGGCAAGCCCAGAGTGGCATGCTACCTCCACCTCTCCTCCCCGCGACAGTTCTTGGTTCTTCCTGTTTTTTCAGAAGCGAGAGACTGGATGGCGATGGATTTCTTTTCTTCAGTTGGATTTTTTGATTCCTTTGTAACCAAGTTTCGCGTGATAAACCTCTACAGCACTTGGGATGGCTCCCCCTTCAAAAGGACCATCTCGCCTGATGCTGCATTCCCCCCCTCGCCCTCCCCCATGCTGGTCGTCGGTGACTTCAACACCCACCATCCCTCCGCTGACCCAGGTCGTCTCTTTTCGGTTCAGGACCTTGGGACATCCTCCCCATTCTTTGAGAAGGCTGCCGGTGAAGGCTTCTGCCTCCTAAACACACCCGGTACCCTCACCTACTTCCCCTTCGATTCGAACCTCTGCCCCTTAGTGATAGACCTGGCATTTGCCAATGCCCCCCTCTCCCCTAACGTCCAATCCTGGAGCACGCCTCTTCCTCCAACGGGGTCAGACCATGTCCCAATCCTCATCACACTATCGGGGCCCTTGGCACGCCCCCCACCCCCCTCTCCATCGTGGATGAAGACCGACTGGCCCGCCCTCGAGGAAGGGCTAAAAAGGATGAAGTTCCGCCCCCCTCCCCCCCTTCCTACGCCACGAACACTGTCAATATGGTTTGACACGGCCTTGGATAGGATAAGGTCCCAACTCAAGGGTCACACCCCCGACAAAAGACCCTCCTGTAGGTGAAAACCAGGTGGAACCCTAATGAGATCCACCAGGCCCTCCTTGAACACTTCTTTCCCGACCAGANGCCCGCCCTCGAGGAAGGGCTAAAAAGGATGAAGTTCCGCCCCCCTCCCCCCCTTCCTACGCCACGAACACTGTCAATATGGTTTGACATGGCCTTGGATAGGATAAGGTCCCAACTCAAGGGTCACACCCCCGACAAAAGACCCTCCTATAGGTCGAAACCCTGGTGGACCCCCAACCTGACGGCACAGAGATCAGCCTTCCACTCCACTGTCCGAGCGGCTCGCAAGGACCCCCTCCCCTCGTCCCAAAAGCTCTGCAGAGAGGCACGCCTCCTATACTTCAAGGCTATCAAGAAGGCAAAGAATGAGTACTGGAAGAACTTCCTGCAAACGGCGAACCCCCAGACCCTCTGGACGGCAAAAAGGTTCGCGTTCGGAAAGCCACCAGACAGATTCCCTCAAATTCTGGGGGCAAATACCCCTAACGAAATCAACAAAGCCCTCCTTGAGCACTTCTTTCCCGACAAGAGGTCTTCTCCACCCCCTCGCATCCTACGTGAGTTTAAAGACGTCCCAGAGCTGTCGGCGGAAGAAATTTCAGCGGCTCTTCGGAAGTCCTCTTTGTCCTCTGCCCCTGGGCCGGACCAAATACCCTACTCGGTCTGGAAGAAGGTCCACTCGATCAACCCGAGCATCCTCACATCCTGCCTGGGCCCCCTGGTCAGGTACGGGCACCACCCTTTTTCCCTGAAAAAGGCCAATGGGATAGTACTGGATAAACCTGGTAAACCCTCCTACGACACCCCTACATCGTTCCGCATCATCGTCCTGCTAGAGACTGTTTCCAAGATCCTGGAAAGGGTGATGGCAAACCAGCTTTTGGCCCTGGCTCGGTTCCAGGGTTTCCTCTCCCCCAATCAGACTGGCTCCCTACCTGGTCTGAGTACCTTTGACGTGGCGGCTACCTTCTCCCACGAGGTCCACCTATTTATGCGCCCCAAGCTCAAGGTCTCGACCCTTTTCCTTGACATCAAAGGAGGCTTCGACAACGTTTCGGCCCCGATACTTTGCGACAGACTCCCCACCAGGGCGGTCAATCCCTACATGGTCTCATGGATAAGGTCTTTCCTCCATGACCGCACCTGCTGCCTGGTCTTCCAAGGCGCTCCTCAAATCTTCTCACCTGTCTTGGTTGGTACCCCTCAGGGCTCCCCAATCTCCTCCCTGCTCTTTGTCATTTACGTTTCTGCCCTACACTTCTCGGTCCCCGGGGCCTCATCCTATCCTACGTGGACGATTTCGCGGTCACGGTGGCCTCGGGCTCTTACCAGCGGAATATCCAGAGACTGCAAGGCATCACCAAAATCCTACAGCAGAAGGCTGGCAGGCTGGATGTGTCCTTCTCGATCCCAAAAACGGAACTCATGCACTGGGAGACCCCCTCCCAAAAGGTCCCCCCACCCCCAATCCCGGTCTTACTGGACGACCTCGTCTTCCGCCCCTCTAAGCTAATACGATGGCTCGGTTATTGGTTCGAGCCCTCCTCCACTTCATGCACAACAGGCATCACGTCCCACTTCATTAGAAGACTCACTCTAGCCCAGGGCGCCTTCGCCACCATCAAGAGACTATCTAGACCCAGTAAGGGCCTTCCTCCCTTCCTCTGCCACCGTTTGGCAACATCATTGATCTCCCCGATCCTCCTCTACGGCGCGGACCTCTTCTCCCCCAGTCTTACCCTCCTCGACCGCATGTCGGTCTTCTGGAGGGCTGTCCAGAGATGGGTCACGAACTGCTTCTCCTCGACACCTATAGGCACCCTTGCTTGCATGTCAGCCCTGCCCCCCATGCCCCTCCTGATACGCAACCGCCAGAGACTTGCAGCTATATGGCTGGTTTGCCTCCTGCCAGAGGCCAACCTAGCAACTGCCAGGCTCCACCCCACGTTCCCGACTTCGTCCCCCTGACGACCACCGTCACCACACGTGAGGCCTGACATCGGTCTATGCTCCGCTCTCATGGAAATCCGCTGTCCCCTCCCCACCTATACGAAAACACCTTCCAATTGATGCTATCGCTCATCGAGCCCTCCCCTCCATCCCTGTTTCCGGTCCTCTACCGATGGCCTCCCCCAACCTCCTCCCACCGGCCTGTCTTCCAATTGGAGAAGACACCCCCTCTTACAAGTCTATCAAGTTAAGAATCAGATCGGCGCTAGTCAAAGACTGAAACGACCAGTTCCCGCCGCCCCCACCCTACCCTTACCCCATCTCCCTAGAGCCCCACCCCTTCATGGGGCTGGGGAGGTTCATGGCGGGAAGGATCCACCAGATGCGATCTGGCAAAAGCTACCTCGCTGCCCACCCTTCATGGTTCACCGAAGACCCCTCTCCCCTCTGCACATTTTGCGAGGAGGATGAAGAAGATTTCGACCACGCCATCCTGTCCTGCGAGTCCCGCAGGGAACCTCGTCAGCGATACCTCCAAGTTCTCACGTCGTTAGATAGGGACAGCCCCCTCTGGTCAAACCCCTCCGCTCTCAACTCCCTCGCTAGATACATAAACGTCACAGCGACAGGCTTCCAACCAGGCATGCCCCCAGCAGGATGGGACCCTAAGAACCCCCCGACCACGGACGCGCCCGCTCTACCGATCCACGGTTTCGCTCTCTGAGAAGGGACTGACCTCCGCCCATTATGTTTTCTTGGTTTGCTAGGAGATTACTTTTTGTCATGATCATGCGTTTTATTGTTTTATTTCCTTAGGGATTTGGTGTCGGCTATCGGGCACATCAAGGAGGATTTTATAGTTTAGTGCGAAAGTTCTTTTATTACTTGCCGGTTTTTGAGATTAAGGTTTTTTTTATGCAATAGCTAGCGCTGCATGCAAGTTCTTGTACCATAAATCAATGAATACATGAAGATAGAAAAAAAAAAGAAAAAAGAAAAAAAAGTCCGAGTAGATAGGCTCTTCACACTTCATTCTAAGTTATTTCCTTACTTATTACTTTATGCTTTTACAAATATAAAACCGTTACGCTCTTTATGAATACCTACCTACGAGACGAGGACTCTAATATAGAATCGAGTTGAAGAAAGCGTACGATAGGCGATAAGGACTAGAGACACGAGAGTCTCTCCCACCTTATCGTTGGCATCAGCCTAAGAACTATCGTCGAGAAAGAAATAGAGAAGTATCGTCTACCCGTTGCTAAGAACTGATACCGGATAGGGATCGTAACACTCTATATGTTTTATATTTGGTTTTGAGTATCAGTTTGATACTCTATATGTTTTGTTTCAAGGCTACCATTTTGGAGTCTTATATGTTATGAAAACAGGACTCTTGGTAGCCTAAGAAATGTATTTAAGAACTGCTATTCTTCACGTTAGAAGAAGCAGACTTCGGCAGACAGAGTTTTACAATATACTTGGTTGAACAGTTACTCTCTTCAGTTCGCTTCAAGAATCTTTAGTTTGAGACCTACCAAACATCTTGGAGACTTCAGTAGTTGCGATATAGTAAGAAGTCTCTTCAACAACCTCCGCTAAAGCATCCGGACCTTGATTCGCTAAGTTACCACCTGTTGGTACAGAACAAGGCTCATTAACCCTACGATTACCGCATCTCCCGAGAAGCGGTTACACCTCTCCTGACTTTATGTGCTACTTTCCTATATCAGACAAGCTCTATACCTCTACTTTGGTCCCTTTCTTCTGCCACACAATCTGAGTTATTTCTATACTTAAAGCCTAAACATTATACTTGTAAGTTAAAATACTTGTAACTATACTTTCAAAGCCTAATTGTGTAAATGTAGGAATAAAAATGGGGGCTCCTGCTATTCATAGTGAACATCAGAAAATGGACGAGATACATGGAGCTACAAGAGAGCATGTTCAAAAGTTTCGTGCAAAGCACTGAGGAGACCAAGAGGTCTCACATTCAGCACCACTCTCTAGCAAGGAGAGAAGCTGTCGGTATCGCTTGAAAAAGAAACCGCTACGAGAGGCTACAATTCAGGCTGAGGCTAGTCCTTCTTCTACTGATAGCTCTATGGAGAGAGTAGCACGTAGAGCTTCTGCTTGTGAACAAAATCGAAAGTGCCGTGAATGGCAGAGGCAAAGAATTGGATATGTGAAGCCAAATTCTTTGAGTCAAAGTGAGCGATTTCAGAGATGGTATTCTAAAAAGCAGCAACTTAGACTGCAAACCCAAATTACAGAATTAGAAAGTCAAGATGTAGGTAATTCCAATTAAGTTTTAATAAATTGATACTGATATCTAGATACTAGAAGGTAGAATTATGCAGGATGGCTTATAAGAATTGGCAACGACTATATGCTCCTTTAAGGATTTTGAAAGTTGAAATTCTTGAAGCTGCTGTTCAGAGACTTAAGAAAACAATTAAGTTATCCCTAAAACAAAAAGGTTCTCTACAAATGAATCTACAACTTGACTGGAATGTACAACTTTATACGCTTATACAGTTGCAATTGAAAGAGGAGAAGCATTGGCAGTTGGTGGAGCTTAAATGGAAACCAACTGACCCAATTACACCAATGAAGTCTCAAAAAGAGTTAGCTATGCAGGTCGCTGCAGCTGGAGGTTGGGATACTTGGGTTCGGAACAGAATCCTCAAACAGGAGGTGAATTATATTCAGTATGGAAAGAAGCCAGCTCCGAAGCAAGGCAAACATGTTAAAATAGCCAGTTGGCTTTCTGATAAAGGAACTATATTGGCAATAAGAGAATATATCATACTTGCTGGTGAAAGTAAGTGATCTTAGATTTCATTTATATGATTCGAGCTATAGTATTAATTTATTATCTATCATCTAGCAATGGATTCAAATGGGCTAGCACAGGCAATTACAAACTACTAGACGGAACGAGATAAGGATATAGAGGGTATTTCTCATCACAAGGGAGAATTACCGATTATTTCAATTGATAGTATTCATCGAAGAATTAAACGAGCACTTTCAAGTTATTCTGCTTGTACACGCCTCCTAAAACTGGGATGGAATTGGAAGGAAGTCAATAAAAGAATTTACTGCGATGGACATGAGCGAGAAGATGTGAAAGCCTATCGCGATAACATATTTCTTCCCCAAATGCTATCTGTTCAGCCAAGAATGATGGAATGGGATGAACACCTCTAGGTTATTCCAACGCATCTCGAACAAAATATTCGCACACTCGTTTTTGTAACCCATCATGAATGCACCTTTAACTCTAATGATGGTTGCAAGAAAGTTTGGGTACATCAGGATCAAGCACCAATTTGGAAAAAAGGGCTTGGTCAAGGGCTCTACGTGTCAGACTTTTTAACATCAGTTGGATGATTGAATGGTGGAGATGTCTGTGAAATATTGAAATGTGGAGGTGATATTTGGTGGACAGGAGAGCTGTTGATCAAACAACTTACAAACAAGGTTATGCCAGCCTTTGAGACAGCATTTCCTGGATGTTAAGGCTTATTTGCCTTTGGTAATGCCAAAATCCATCAGATGTATGCATCAGATGCACTGCTGGTTGGAAATATGAACCTGACACCTGGTGGCAAAAACACTGTTCCAATGCAAGATAGCTACTTCAGACATTCGAATAATCCCCAAGTTGTGCAAAAACAGTCAATGATGTTGCCTGATGGTCAACTAAATGGTCTTAAGCTTGTATTACAAGAGCGTGGCCTGTGGCCCCAGGGTCAAAAGTTTCTGACTTAATCCACGGTTTTGGGTGAAAAGCCAGGAGAACGAAAACTGAATCCTGCTTGTAGAAAAGCCAAAAATGCCAACTGCTTTACTCGAGCTCTTCTTTCCTCTCAGCCAGATTTTCAGGTACAGAAATGTCTATTGCAGGAAATATTGGAGTCAGCAGGTCATCTGGCGATTTTCTATGCTGCTTTCCACTGTGAGCTCAACTTTATTGAGTACTTCTGGGGCCGCGCCAAGCTTTATACAAGATCACATTGTGAATATACCTTTCCAGCATTGGTACGAACAGTACCTATAGCCTTAGGTCAAATTCCAAATGAACTCATTTGGAAATACTATCAATGTACTTTACATATGATGGATGCTTATCGACATAATCACATTTATGGCTCTGATGACTTTAAGCGCCATGTATATACCCGATACTCCTCACACCGCCGGATTGCTCAATCAGAGGTTCATGCTTAATGTTATAGTTGAGAGGCAAGGTATTCTGACTGTTTTTTCACTTTTTTCTTTCATTAATAATATATAACTTTTTAATCTCTTTATGACTTGGAGCTCAATAGTGACCAAGTATAATGTCTTCATGTTTAATGCCAAATATAATACTTGTAAACCAAATTTGAATTTTTGCTCACAGGTTGAAAAATGTATAACATAATTTGTGAAGTATGATAATTCAACAACCTTGGGTGTTAGGGTTTGTTCGTTGAACCATTAAAGTAAACAATTAGTCATGCGTTACGGTTGCCGTTGCACAAACAACTGTTACACTTTTTGTTTGGAAACTGGTTTGGAGGCTAGCCTTCCGGAACCATACTTCTTCTTCTTCTTTTTTTTTTTATTACGTCAGCCCTGACCATGCCGTACTGTACTTGCCTCAGTTTCCTCAGACTAAAGAAAATCACGTGTGCCAAGCAGCGCTAAACCATTCTGGTGAGCCCGTGAATCTATAGTCTCAGCTGAAAACTTACTCCATCATACAAATATCCGAACTTTTTCCAAGGTGCATCCTACTCTACCATAACTGTGAATCAAGCCTCTATAATTTTCAGAAGTACAAAGTAGACCTCTTCAAACAATATGCCACGATCGGAGTTACGAAATTCAATCCCCATATCAAGTCATCACAGGCCCCGACACTACGCCGCGCCAACACTATCCGTTCTACCAAAAGACAAGGTTTGGAACTGCGCAGTGCCTTGAGGATTCAGGATGGCTAGAAGACATACTTGTAGGTACGCATTTCTGTATTGACAACACCTCCAATTTCAATAATTTCCACAGGTTTGGAATCGCTCAATCAAGGTGCATCTAACCTAGAAGCTAGAATCTGAAAGTAGGGGTTGTAGCATTGAATGCTGGGAAGGGTTGAAAGTTGATCCGGAAACTTTTGGTGAGGCTTCACCCGAAAACTCGGATATTTGTATGGACCCGCCAAGTTTTCAGCTGAGACGTTCCCCAAAAAAGCTGAGTCAACCTATCCCACCATGGAATAGCGTTCAATCACGTGGGGAACGGCTGAGGAAACTGAGGTAATACTGTACACATACAAACCACCATTCCGCATATGATATTTGACCAAAAGCTAGATAGTTGGTCCTGCATATCAAACACCACTTGTGACAACACCTCCGACATCTCCTTTGAAGGGTGTAACCCTTATCATTACATGGCAACATCTCGGCCAGACACGCTCTCAGCCATGCTCTCTCTTACCCTCGGGATACGAGACCTGAGAATAATGATTGAAGAAGAGACTGGGGATATCAGCAATGACTGAGCGCGTGTGGAGTTTAAAACACGATGGAATGTGGTGAAGGATTTGCAGCATATGCTAGAGGTGTATGCTTGTAAAGAGATCTGTTAAGGATGAAGGGCGGTCTACTTCCCTTTGTTATTTTTTTCTTTTCTTTATCAATCGCTCGTCCTCCATCTCTCTCTCCACCGGGTCGTCTGTACTGTACTATACTCGATTTATCAGTTGTCCAAGCCGCCCTCCGTAAATCTTGCTTCTTGAAAAGATATATGATCGATTCCGTTAGGATTAGAAAGGTCTTAAGATATGGTGGGCTGAGGTCCGGACCAAACTAGAGGTCCAACTAGCGCCAGTGAGGATGGGCTACCGTTATCTAACAAAGCTAAATGCAGCGCTCGATATTGCGGATGTGTTCGAATGGTCGTTCAGGCCGTGTGATATTCCATCAACCTGATAACGTAACGCATAACGAAGCTCAATCGAGGCTAGGCTCTAACGATCCAAGGTGCGAGAATTTTGTGAGTGATCAAAGCTTCTGGGCCGGCTCACCGATCGGTAAACGCTAATTTTGATTGGGGGCTTCTGTTTGAACGATTTACATTGCTCCGGGGTATAGAGAGGGTTGTAGTGGATGACTGCCGATGCCCTGATGTATTATGCCGTGGTGCCATACCTTTTATACTAGTATGTGGGCAGCGTTGTGTTCGGCTGTGTTGATGGTGATCAGAAATCAAGGTTCCCAGGCTACCACCGTATTAACTCGAAAAATTGAGTATCTCCGTGCAGGGTCCTAACCTCCGTTTTGAAACAAATGCCCCCTAACAAAGCCTAGTAGTCGACAAGAAAGGAATAGGGAGATGGCATTTACTTCAGCTTACCGGCCCAACAGTGACTCGCAAGATATCCCTATTCCTTTTATGTCACCAATTTATACAACATCAACTACCCAATGGAATATACCAAGAGACACCCGGGTACGCCCGACTGTTATAGAAAATCGACAACGTGCCCAACACGTCAGCTCATATTCTTACTACATCGAAATCCCAACCTGTAAAACATATCCAACGCGCTCTAGGTACTCTAACTAATTCAGTATGGTAGATCCCAAGAAGAGCTAGAAACCCGAATGAGCATCCATCCGAACCCCCGGAATCAGGTACGACCCCAGTGACGAAGCCCAAGACGATCATAAAGACCTACCAAGGCGGGTGGCCGGGAGGTAGAGAAAGTAGGGGGGGGAAGGAAGGGGGAGGGAGGCTGCTGTAGGGTAGCTGCCGAGCGACTCTATAATATGGTTCCAAGTGCTCCCAAGTGTGCAAGCAGGAGAGCAAGAAAAGGTGCCAGCTATAGGGTAATTCTTTCTACTCTTGTCAAAGCACGTGGGTGGGGATGAAGAGATTGTTGTGGCTAACGGGTGGGTAGGTACTCATTCTTAATTGCAAGTACCCCCCTCCCAAAACAAAACGGAAATTATCAAGGGGATATAATATAATGGTGCATCTTTGGTCCTAGAACAAACAACTAGCATAGTTTTTTCCTAATCTTCCCCTCAACACGACCCCCACCCGGGCGCCATCCATTCACTAACACAGTACATGTACTGTATGGTGGAGGGATAACAGTAGTTCAACGGCAGTAAAAAATGGACAGAGAACCTGTATTCAGGAAACAAAGGCTAATCTAAACCTAGATACCACATTACTGAACGCAATAAATAAAGAATGACGGGAAAACCTGGTTGAAAATTCCCATTAGAAAAGCACTACAAGAATAGTGAATGTACATCCCGGGACGTATAATTGGTCCGGAAGTGAAGGAAACGGGAGTAAAGGAAAGATATGGATGTCCGCTCAGTTGTGTGGGCTCGAGAGACAGGGGAAGGTGATCTAGAGGAGGGGGAGCGGCCCGTAGTAGATATGAGCATACCGATCGGGATGCTCAGAAAGTGGTACATAGCGGGTCATGCCGTAGTAGAGACCACAGATCTTGAGGCTTGAAGCGCCTTCACTGCTTGTTTGTGCCCCTTCTTGGGAGCTGGCGAGAGTGGTGTCAGACCGTCTTCATAGGGCATGTTGGGGTTGGCGTCTCCCTGCCACCACAGTAGCTCCGCCACTCCCTCACGCCCTTCCCTGGCAGCCCACCAGAGCGGGGTTTGACCGTGATTGTCGCACGCGTCGGGGTTGACGTCTTCCTATCCTAACAGTATTGTTACTACTTCACCACGCCCACCCCAGGCCGCCACCAAGAGTGGTGTCCTGCCACTATTGTCTGGCTTATCAGGGTTGACATATTCCCGCCGCAAGAGTAGCCCAACTACTTCATTGCACCCATTCCGGGCAGCCTGCGAGAGCGGTGTGGGGCCATCCTTGTCTGGTGTATCGGGGTTGATTTCTTCCCATCCCAAGAGTAGCTTCATTGCTTCATTACACCCATTCTTGACACCCCTTCAAAGCGGTTTTGGGCCAGAATTTTCTGGTTTATTAGGATTGGCATCATCCCGTCCCAGCAGTAGCTTCCCCAGTTAATTACGCCCATGGCTGGCCGCCAGGGAGAGAGATGTTTCGCCATTATTTTCCGGTGTATCCGAGTTGACGTCTTGTTGTCTCCGCAGTAGCTTCTTTTCTCCATCATTCTCTTTCCTGGTAGCCAGCAGCAGGGGTATCCGACAGCATTTGCCCACCATGTCAAGTTTGGTATCTCCCCTCCCCAACCGTGGCACCACAACCCCGCCCGGTCGGCCTTCGACGGGCGGGAACACTGGCGCTACACCCTTTTTGTCCGCCCTATCCATGTTGACATCTTCACGTTCCACTAGCCGCGAAGCCCCTCCCCCGTGCCCTATGCTAGAATCCCACAGGAGATGTGTCCGGCTAGATCAGTCCTCCGCATCAGGCTTGATATGTTTCCTTCCCAACAGCACCCACACCACCCCACTCCCCTCCTCTAAGGCCAATAAGAGTGGTGTTTTGCGTATCTATCTGCCCTTTTCAGGTTGACATATCTTCTTCCGAGGACCAGATTCTTCACCCGGGTTGTCTTTCTCCACTAACCATCTGTCTCACCAAGCTTAGCCTATGCCCAGAAAGAAAAAAGCATCCTCACGTTTCCCTCATGTCCCCTCTCGGTAACCCATGCAAGAGCTGCTCGATGAAACAGTTTATTAGGTTTGTCGGGGACAATAGTATGCCTCCAAAAGCCGCTTTACTACCTCCTCATGTCCACATATAGCAGCCTATATCAGCGGTGTAATACCCAGGGAGTCCCTTCTATTGAGGCCGGAATTTGGCTGGCTGATGAGAGCAACTGCGGTTTCAACATTGCCCAAATTTGATGAACAATGAAGTCCAGTAAATCCGGTCAGGTGATCATTGATGAGGATGTCACGATCATATCGACCTGCTGTCGACAAGATATCCAACAAAAGGAACCTGGTAGATATATGCATTTCCATTTGACTAAAAAGCTTGAGGGCAAGCGATACCACGCCCCTCAAAGCATTTCTCCTAGTGCGGGCCCCCCAATATAAAGGAGAATATTTGAGAAAAGAAGCTGACCGAGAGGAAGCAAAGAGTGTGGGCGAAATCTCCTTAATAGTCCCAAAGTTGAGGCATTTCCGGCAAGTTTCCGCCATTATCGAGTGAGCTGGATCAGATATTTCAGGGCAGGTATGAAGGTACCGTACTCCCAGAGAGTAAAGTGGATCAAGCGAACAACTGAAGCTTCTTTGTCGATGACGACAAGTCCTGAGCAACAGCTCAATAAGGTCTCCGCTGAAGGAATCTTTTCTGGATTCAGATCGGTAGATCCTATCTTAACCGCTCGGGCATGTAAAAGTTTATCGAGCTGTAATAGCCACTCCGAATTCGAGATCCACAACAGTGCTGCCACCCCGAGCCTTGATTCCTCCCCACCCTGCTCCTTTATTTGTTTCAGAGTCGCACTGTACCGCACTGTACTGTACACGTCCTTCAAATTCAAGCGATCGGTCATTGCCCTCGGCTTTCGCCGCCTACCAAAGACCGTGGGTCCGCCAAGGATAACATTCATTGTCAGACAGATTAATAGAACTCTATGTGTTTGCTAGTGACGAATGGAAAATGTCCTGTTTCATCAAGCTATGGTTCGTGCCGTCCAAAACGTGCACCAGAAATTTAAGAACTTTTGAATCCTATAGGCTCCACAGTCAAAAAGCATATTGCGAAAGGGGGAGGCTTGTTTCTTGAAGGGCAAGTGGAGGGGGGTGGGGACTAGGTTTTTTTTATGAAAAAGAAGCTTTCAATAATTTTCCTATAGAGTTTGAAAAATTGGATTTTTAGTGTAAGTTGTAGAAAAGTGTTGCGGTGGCCACACTTCCTAAGTTTAATTCATCAGGAAATAGGGTTTCATGTGATAATGCCAAGATTTATGAATCAATATTGTAAATCCTATAACCTGTTGAAACTGACCATAGCTGGCTCTAGTGTTTCGCACTCTCACCGGAACCGTAGTGTGTTTGGAACTCTTTTCTGTGTTTGACTAATATAGTGGAAACATCAAGTGTTCCATGTTAAACAGACTAGCGCTGACTGATAACCATGATACTGAATTAGTATTGCTATTGTTTTAGATGCGTAACAGTGGTGAATTTCTTACTTGTTTATATTTTCTTCTCTCCACTCCTGTCTGTCTGATATTTGCTGACTCTATCTCTATAAGAGACCATATTGTTTGCGTTACTTTTCATAAAATCTATCATCTCATTATCATCTACTTTTTCATTTGCTTGTTCAATACAAATCTATTCTTGTCACTCACACTGCTGCCCATAAACATTGAAGTAAATACAGTCACTGGCAAAGTCTGAGTCCTCCATTTCCTACATGAAGTTCAGATAACCTATGAATCTATTATTGAATTTCAAGAGCTTCATTACCAGTTATGTACTGTACTCAAAATTGATTTGTTACTCAACCTGACTAGCTTTCATTAACATATCACAAATTTCTGATATTCTGATAAATATTATCCAATTATAGTAGTTTGCTTTATTTAACAGATAGTTCTCAGGTATAATGGAAGAAATAAATATGATATGAGCCAGTGCCAAATGAAAGCCCACTCTTGGACCACAATACAAAATAATTTATTTGAGCTTAACCACATAGCTAGGGAGGTTAAGTATATCCTCAATATCTTAGAAAATATCCCTGATCCTCTAATGACCTCTGTAGCATGTTTTATATGCAAAAAACTCAAAATTTGTAAAATGTACTTTTTGGTACGGTACGGCGACAAAAGTGATCGTTGCCGTATGTGGCAACCACACTCACCTGCCCACTACTCATCTATGCCAACCCCTCATGTAACATCAAATGTGCTTAGGGTGCCAGAATCTTTTATAGAATAGATAGAACAAGAAAGACAAATACAAAATATCCATTTAATATTTAGTATACCATCCTTTTGCCTCAATAATCGCTTTAATTCTCCTGGAGATACTGTTAGGCATATGGAAATCCGAGACATGTACACAGACCCATGGTAGGGTAATTGCGCACAGACCCTCAATTTACCAGAGTGCCAACACCCCCCTCCGGCCCCCTTATGGGGCCCGCACGTCATTAGCGAGATTTCGAGAGTTGCGTCCCATAACTAAAATGTCACATCAATGAAGCCCACTTCATAACACCATATACGTCGTCGCCGTCCGTCCGACTGCATGCTGTTCGCAGGATATATGAGAGGGGACCTTTGGCGACATCTGGGAAGTAGAACGGAGGAAGTCCGTCGGAGGCGCATTGAGATAGTAGGCTTCAAAGTTGGGCTTCCTAAACTATGGGCCGAAGGTGACGGGACGTTTTCAGAGAAATACTCTAGGAGGATATCCCCATAGTGGAAGCTATTAGGAGTATACCGAATCCACCCATACCCTTCTGAGATCAGCTGTAGGTTGGTTGGTCCTAGTAATAGGACCCCTCTACGGAGGCCGGCGGACCAAGGGGAAGCACGCTCAGAAAGGAAGACCGAGATAAGTCGAAGACCCTTAAAGACGCTGACACATCGGGCTCGGACTTGCGATTGGCACTAGGTGGTCCGGCATGAACCTGATCACTTCATGACCGAAGAGGCGACTGGACGATAGTCAACAAGACTAAAGTCATATAAAAGCCTATGCAGACATCTAAGTTGGAGACGGCTGTTTGGTATAACAAATGGCGCAGTCATCTCAACGGAGGAATACTATTCCGAGTCAGCGAAAGGGTGTGATAAGTTTCAGGATCAAACGGTGTTCGCACTTATAAGATTCTGGACGTTTGCGTATTAAAACCAGAGTGGTACTTCGGAGGCATAGTAGTTAGAAGTAGTCCGCGAACACTCAGACGCGGGATATAAATAT